>BQNB010014947.1:0-60909 GCA_026074375.1 Tanacetum coccineum
CATGGAAAGTACTAATCAAGGAATCATGCTAATTATAGAAAGTTACTAAAAATAGAAAGTTACTAAAAATAGAAAGTTACTAAAAATAGAAAGTTACTAAAAATAGAAAGTTACAAAAAATGGAAAGTAACCTTAATCATGAACAAGTAACTTATATATGTCCTTTAACATGTAGATCGCATTAAGCAGGAGTAGCTTCCATCTTCTTATCCATCTCTTTCCGTTACTGCTGGACATAAGGTACGGATATTCCGTCCTTTCAGTAAGGACATTCTTTCTTTTCATGATTCATCCCCAGAACTGCTATGCTTCCCCATTTTTATGTCTTTTGCCATGATCCTTTACATGTTTGATTTCAAGACTTATTCTATTGCCCGAGCTATATATACGCATGACCATGATTTACATGACTTACCACCTAGTCATGGAGGTACCATGACCGTGACACATGAGGCACCTGTGTCACGACTCTTTCGCGTTGAGAGTGATTTCACGCGGCGTCCCTTTTCATGTTACCAGATTATATTTCATGTTTGGCCATTATTATTCAGGGGCGTATGGGTGCATCCTAGTTTACATGTTTACACGTTCATGGTGATTGGTTGGTGTGTGCTCTACATCCCATCACATTGGAGCTGATCCCTCCACCCATATTATTATAAGAGGTCACCCCTCTATTACATGTTGAGGCAGCCCCTCTATTATATGCATGTATTCACGACATTATTATTATGACATGTATGATTATATGAGCTCGTGGGCATTCCTTATTATTTATGTTTATACTATCCATGATATTTCATGACATCTTTACTTCGTATTACCATGCTTTACATGTTTATTTCCTATTCTTCATGACGCATTCTCCAGGTTTCCTCATGACACTTTTGATCTTTCTGCTACTTTGTATTTACTATCCAGGATTCATACTTATTAATTACATTGTTATTATATCCGTTCACTGAGCGTTATGCTCAGCCGTAGTTCTTTCTCTTTCTTATATGGCAGGTATCTAGAGGGAGATTGGGCATGAGAGAGTGTGTGCTTAGGAAGTGACCTATTTAGCTTCCTTTCTTTATATCGCAGACATTTTGATGTGCTATACTATCTTGGACACATGTTTCGTCCTTTAGACTTCTTTTACGTTATTCATGTTGATCTCATAATTGGGAGCCGATGTTTGATTCCGGTTTTCCACCTTGTCCTATGTTATCATTCATGACTTTATGCCTTTATTATGCTTTGATATGACACCATGATTATGACGTTTCGGCCTCCTTTCCGGAGTGGGTTGTTACACAATACGTTGGTGATGTGAAAGTCATGAATTATCTTCTTCAAACAATACCAAATGATATATACAATTCAGTGAATGCATGTAAAAATACTAAGGAAATGTGGGAACGAAGTAAAAGACCGATGTTTGGTTCTGATGTTACTAGTCATGTGAGACACTCACGTTTTATGGATGAGTTTGACAAGTCTTTAGCAAAAGAAGGAGAATCGTTAGATACCGTGTATGAAAGATTGACAACGCTTGTGAATATTTTGGATCGTAATAATGTTCGTCCTATTCCACTGTCAATCAACACCAAGTTTCTCAACTGCTTGCAACCCGAATGGAGCAAATATGTTACCATGGTTCATCACAATCAAACTGGAGATACCGTTTCATATGATGTGTTGTATGATTCTTTAGTACAATTCGAACCACATGTTCTAGCATCCAAAGCAAAGAAAGCTGCCAAGAGTCATGATCCATTAGCCCTTCTTGCTCATTCAAATGCTTCTTCATCACAATCTCATGAAAATTCTTCTTATTCACCACAATCATACTATGTCACACATCCTTCATCAGTTGTTGATTATGAAGATGAATATCAATGGGAGTTATAAGGGAATTCTCAAGAAGACAAGCTTACAACTGCCATGATGTTATTAGCTCGAGCAATCACTCAGAAGTTCTCCACACCTACCAATAATCGTCTTCGTACTTCATCAAACACAAGGAATCAAGCCGTGATATAGGATGGCCGAGTTGACATACAAACTAAGAAAGCAGGTTATGGTGGCAATGGTAATAAGAATGCAGGGAGACAGAACAGGAATTAAGCATTTAATGCAGGAAATGAGAATGATGAAAGAAATCAGATTGTTCAGCGTGTTCCACGAACTGAGTTAATTCCGAGAAAGACAAATGTTCAGTGTTATAGCTGCAATGACAAAGGTCACTATGCTCGTGATTGTCAGAATTTATTAATTATTTCATTACTTGTATTTCTTTAAATTTTTATAAAAACAATAAACTAAAAAAACCCTTTGGGGGGAACAAATTTAACTATTTCTCTTTTGCATAAACGAAATTCACTAGATTTTTAAAATAACTTTTTAACCTTTCATTTTCAACTTAATTTTCCTAAAATAGAAATTTTACATTTTTCTTAACTTACCACCTAAAATATAAACCTATCTTAAATTACTAACACAAAAATACGTATACGTAAAAAAAACTACTTACACATTCAACACGGGAAAACGCTCAAAATCTCATAAAATCATTTCTCTTTGTCACTCAAAAGTGCGAAATGAAACTAACCAATCTCACATCAATCCAATCTCATTGAGACCAATCACACTCCAATAGATTGATTACCAACCCACATACACATATATAAAACACATAAACACATAAAAATCACATAAAACTATACATTTGAAACAGGCACAATTCTTAAAAAAGGTTGAATACTAACGGTTTGACTAACCTGCCCAAGTTCATGATAATTATGTTGGCCACCATAATTATAATTGCATCCTTTCACACTTATACTTACTTCCAAGACCACACATCTCAATGATAACACACATCTACCACATGGCACTTAATAATAATCCAAATATAACTCAAACATGATAATCCATCTAATGAACCATAAAATCCCAATCGACCAAACGAAACAGAAGTCACATTGTGACCCAAAATATAAAAGCAATCCTCGATTATAGCAACGCATCAAGGTAGAAAACGAAATAAACTTATGTTGGGCCTCGCTTGGGTTTGACTTTTTCTCTCTCAAAGGTCACCCAACTCCGCGGGTCTAGTGAGGCAAACAATCTCTCAATGATATATCTGGGGGGTAGGAGAAGACATGACTAAAACAATAACAAAGGGGTATATACTATTAGATCCCCATAATGAAAAAGTATATATTTCATATTATATAGTAGTAATTCAAAATAGAAGAATTTTAAAGCTTTTAGGTAGCGGGAACATACGGTATATACGTACACAAACACTTATGCCCTAAAATGCAACTATATGAGGGACCCTTAAGCTATAGTCTAGGCTCAACCACCTAGTTCTCTATAACCAAAGGCTCTGATACCAATCTGTCACACCCCGCCAAGGCGGAAACGCGAGGCGTAAACAAGAATGGATATCATCACAACACATGGTGTCTATATAGAGAATACTAAAATGAAAACTAAAGTAAAGCAAAGACACAAAGTGTCATAACAATACCCAAAACCTAATGGTGTCTTTATTAATGAGAAAGAGGTCTCGTCAATAAATGACATGCAAAAACATAATCCAAACAATTCATGCAAACGCATTTATTCAAACAGAAAGCATAAATAACTCCAAGCATCCTACGGTCTCTTCTAGCCACTTCGCTCTATCTTAGCACCATTAAGCTCACCTGAAAATGATGCTTAAAAATGTCAACACAACGGTTGGTGAGAGTCATAGGTTTAAGACTCACATTATAAACCTTTCAAACCAATTACTGTGATTATCAAAACAATATAGGACAATTATGCAACATATGAACTTATGCTAACATGCAAACCAAATCACCATATCAAACCAACCATACATATACTGGGTAGGCGTACCCCTCCGATCCCACATACGTCACTTACGCACCTAAAAGTCTACCAGCTGAAGCTTATATTTAGGCCTGGACCCATACCAATTCACTGAGTTGATCAATCTCAAATTAACGATCCGTGAGATGATCAGCCCCACTATTAATGATCCTCAACACAACACAATATCATGCAACAACAAGCCATATGCAATCACATAATGTCCACACAAAATCAAAACACATAATCACAGCAATTCAAAACATTTCCAAAACACTTAGCATCATTTCCATCCCAATTTAAAAACATTAAAAAGAGGGACTATGAAACTCACATGATGCTTAGCTTCCCAAAATAATCCAACAAAAGCTTCACAAACACTTCACGGATAATCTAAACAATTAAGCACACAATAAGCTACCATCAATTAGGCATTCAACCCAATATGATGTAACCTCAACTATGATGGATATCTAAGCTATCTACCATAGTTCTATACTTGTTTTAAACCTTTTCCAACTCTTATATACACCATTTACACTTCAATACTACACTTTAAATTTTCTGGATTAGAGCAGAATTTTATACTCACTTACGCGTCCTAAACGTACCACTTAAACACTTCTACAATTCAAACCAAAATTCACCATGCTACATATATGACTTATGAACCTCTCATAGCTCTCCCAAAACCATTACCCTTTTACAAATACCCTTTAGAAATTCATTAATCCAAAGTGTCCAAAATTCGTCCAGAATCTGACCTTCTAAAAGTATGACGTTAGATAACCCATTTAGACCTCATTATAGCTTTAGAAAAAATTCAGGGGTCACACACAATATATGAACTAACTTCCACGTGATTTAGAGCCTCTAACTAGATGTCTAAGTATTTTTAGAAAAATCAAAACCAAAACTGAAATTCGTCACAGTTTTACACACTGATTTTGTAACGACCTTTTGACCCACTTCCCGACCATAAAAACTCATGAGGCTAACTTTTCTGGAAAGTAGACTCTCTGAGGTTATCTCCAATATGTTGTAAATTATTTATTTGATCTTTTATGAACGAGTTATGACCTCTACAAGACTGACCAAAATTCTGCAGTGAATTAAAACGACTATATCCAAAGATCAAGCTCTAACCGACTAACCCAATCGTGTAATTAATCAAACGAATGATCAAACATGATCTATACATCATAAACTTTCAGAAACATAAAAACCCTAATTTATAAACCCTAATTTAGAACCCTAATCCATCATGTTTAGATTACTAGAATTAAAAATAATAACTAGAATTTACAAGGAATTGGAAAAATACCTTAGCAAAGAACCCTAACTTTTTTTCTCTCTTTTTTTCCTTCTCTAATCGGTCGACTGAAACAAGGGGTGTGGGTTTGGGTTTTATTTTTTGTATTTATAGGTTACATGGGATATCCTAGATACTTCCTAATTAGAATTTGATTCCAAATAAAACTCCTTTTCTTTTTTCTTTTTCTTTTTTCCTTTTATTTACTAAAATTCGGATTTTACTATTCATGCCTAAAAAAATTTATTTTCTTCATTAATTAATTAATTATCTTTATACCTTAAGTTTTATAAAAACCTAAGCTAATTTGTTAAACCATTTTGCTTGAAAACTACTTTCTAAAAATAACTTTTCATTTCCAAATTCACTTTCTAAAAATAGAAAGTCTTCCAAAAACTCTCATATTTTAACAAACTCATTTCTTTCACAAATGACACACTTCTCATTTTTAATCCATCACCTAGAGATCTACATATTAACCAATCCAATTCTCTCAAAATACCCAATCAGTTCCATTATCACTATAAGTGATTAAAATGAAATTTCTCCATCAAATAACTCATTTCTCTTAACTTAACCTCTAAAACCTAAACTTATTTTAAATTACTAACACAAAAATACGTATACGTATAATTACTTACACAATTAACGTGAAACCGTTTCAATCACCGAAATCATTTGCTTGTCACCAAAAGTGAACGAAATCAACTTCACAAAATTAAACACAAATCCAATCCCAATGAGACGATCACGCTCAATGGATTGATTATCCAATCTCACATATCCCACACAAACACATATAAACACGTATAAACACATAACCATACATTGCAACAGATACATTTAGGTCAACACTATGGTTTGACCAACCTGCTCAAGTCATGGTTGTCACACATTATATATACACTAGTTTCATAGCCCGCCCGGATTGGCGGGCTAGCTTCATGAAAAAAATGCATAAGAATGTAAAAACACTTGGAAAACATATAGTATAATATATATATTCAAACGATAATGAAGCGTTTAGTTACACACGAATATACAAATACGAAATAAAACTTCTTTGTAAACGATGTTTGTTGTGGAGTTTGTGTATATGTCATTTTTGTCGCAACATGTATGTAACACCCCCAAATTGGGTCGCAGCGGAATATGAGTATCCGGGAGCGTTACTTTATAGATCAATAGCACAAGATATGAGAACGACCTCTAAAAGAGTCGTTTAAAATACGATACATTGTAAGTGGAACTAACAACTTTGGGTTCAAATACAACTAGTTCACGGACATATTCAAGTGTTTCTACATTTGAATTGGTTTCCAAGAGTCAAAATTACTAGTCTTAGCATCAGATTCACTAGTTTTAGACTGTTTTAGACCATATGTAAAATTTGACTCATCTATTATAAAATCAGATTTAGGAGGCATGTAGTTTCCTGTCATTAGAGGAGGAACTACATGCATTCCTTCAACTTTTGCAAATGTATCATACACAAGACTATCTTCTACATCACTTGGCCTACTGTCAAATACACTTTTAAGAACTTCTTTTTCATAACTTAAAACACCATCATGTATTTGATTTCCATACCCAAGCCCAAATTTGTCCCTAATACTCATCTGACTATTTAGCAGTTTACTAAGGCCTTTAGAAAAACTTTGAAAGTTCTCAAGTTTGGTTTTTAATTTTTCTTTTTCTTTTTATAGATTTTTACTTTTTGCTATTAGTGTTTCTTATTGATATGTATAAGCCAATCAGTTTTATCTCTAAATTAATTTTATAATTAATTGTTTCCTCATACAATAGTTGATTTTTCTGATGAGCAATATTGAGCCTTCATACCTTTTTAAAAGTTGAGTATAGGCTTGAATTTCTATACTTGCATCTACCAAGGTTGTTCTTCCTTTGTTCATCATATAATTTTTTAAGTTTAGCATATGATTGCTGTAAGCCATCAAAGCAAAGTTCTCTTTCTCATCCTCTACATGACCAGTCTAATCAACACCTTCCCCATCAAGAGTTACCAAAGCTTTAGGTTCCTCTTATTTCCAGGTCTCCTCCTATTGTATTTTGCTTTATATCCAGTGTTCCCTGCATCTCTTCTTCTGCTTTCTTGATTTCCTTTTTGATTGCACTCATCTAGCAAAGTACCCTATGTTTATGGCAATTGAAGCAACGCAACCTGGTTCTTGTCAATCCAATTGGTTCCTGGGGGGGACATCAAACTACAGGCCTTCTCCTGGTCTTTTTGTTAAAACTTCTCTTATTCTCATGGAAATATGTCACTTGCCATTTCAAGTCCTCTCTTCTAAATCAAATCATCACTTAGTCAAGGTCTTCATGATCCAATTATGGGACCACGCTGACTGATATTAGCAAAGAATGAGTACTTGAGTTCATCGTGTATGAGAAAGTTCCTTATTTTGTGAGTTTATGGCCAGAAGAAGTAGAAACCACATAAGCGTAGTACTAACTCATTAGGTTACTGTTAGTGCTTTCAGAAGAAAACAAATGCTAAATATCATTTGTGAGGTGAAATCTGAGGTTAGTAGAGTCTTTAATATCAAATTCAAAGACTCTAAGATTGTTATAGAGGATCATCAAGATAAGCGTATTACTCTTGCTTGGTCCTCATAATCAGGATACTTAGGACCAGGAAGCTAGAGCAAATTAGATATTCCCTAATACTACTATTCCTAGCAGGGTAAAGACCTAAGAAACTTTTGATTAACATCTTTAGTGGAGACACCTAACACTATGAATTAAGTTGGACTAAGAAGATCTAAAACCTGTCATAACCTTTGCGCAATCCTTTTGAGTTGGATACAGAAAAGCTTTCAAATTGTTGCTTAAGAATGTATTTCTGCATCTTCTTAGATTCATCATTGCCACCAAATCTGGATTTGATAGCTTCCTACATTTCTTTAACATCAGTCATTTTGTGAAACTTTGCTAAATGGTCTTCTGGTATAGCCATAAGTAAGGTGGTTCTTGCTTTCCTTTCTCTCTCTCTAGCTAAAATTTCTTTAGCAGTTTTGGGAGGTAAAACCTTTATTTGTCCATTTGTGCCTGTTGAGACTTGTACTTGTGAGAATTCGTTAATTCAGGTAAATTAAGCTGTCAGTATTTTGAGTTAATTTCCTAATCTTTAGTCTTCTTATGTAAAATATTTAACTGTTATTACTCTTTTCAGCTCGACTTCGTGAAACTTTCGTGTCTTAGTTAAGTTTGAGTGTGCTTGAAAATTTCTATTTCATCTCTGTGCATTCATAGCTTAGTTTTATATTTCATTGTTCAGTCCCTAAGAATTTTAATTATGTTTACATTTTGTTCGCATTTCAGTTTTACCTTGATTTTTACGCTTCAACTTTGCTAACCTCAAGTTTAAACTTAAACATTCCACCTTTTCATTCTAAACATTAACTTAACACCTTCTTACAGTATAAACTAAAAACGTTACTCGAAAAGATATTAATAATAACAAAATTTCGAGTTCTCTAATCCTAAAGAAGATATGATTGATGTGTGTTAAGTAATATGTATCCCACTTTAATCCAGTTATTATGTGGAACACTTCGAAATGCACTCTCATGACGCACTCTATACCTCATCTAGCTTATCCTGTGAACTGAGCACCATACGAATAACACTGTGTGTGCTGGAATAGTAGACACATCTCTATTATTAGTGTTCACTAACTGATGTTCAATTCTCGTTACACGAGTACCCCACTATAATACACAGCTACTCGCAGTAGATTGAATACACCATCCTATACGTTACACATCATCTGTCTGTCTCGCACTACATTCGTTCTCTCAAAGAGTTTGATCTCTCATATACTCCCTAATCGCTCTTCGTTATACTCACATTCACACTGGAATGTTCACAATATAGACAGAGATATTGTGACTGAACTCTCTATTTTCAATACTCGATCTACGTCAATAACTATATATGCGTTGTCCTGGCAATAAAGGTGAATGTATGAGCGAGAGCGAGTATGAGTAACTTACACGTAAAACCCTATTTTGATATATTACTATAGTGGAGACCTATAAATATACTGTATTAATGAGTAGTTAGTCGAGATGTAGACTAGGTGTATAGTGTATGTTAGAGAGTATCCACTTTGTGTGCATGAGTAGTGACTTGTGTGAAGTGTCAGGTTTGCTGTGGCCAGAATCTGTTAATTAATTGTATAGGAGTGTTGCATATTGCTGGGGTGCTTAAGTACGTTGTGTGAGTCGTTGTGTCGCTTGTGTGATGTGTAATATTAATGTGACAAGTCCTTGTTAAGAGTTGAGATTGAGAAGATGTGAAGGTGTAGTTTATAGGAGATACCCGTTTTGAACAGTGTGGTGTGTTCTAATATTGAAGATCGTCGCCTGACATGTAGAGTGTTGTATAAGGTGGGTGAGATGAATTGGGATGGAGTTTTGTTTGGTGTGTGTTGGTAGTCTGCTCCTTAGTTAGCACGCTTCTTGTTGTTAAGGGGATCTGTAACTGTTGATTGCTCGCATGTAATATATTGTGAGTTCTTTTGAAGTACCGCGCGTGTTGCGTGTACACGTTGTAAGGTTCTGCGCTAAAATGATGTTGATTAAGAGTATGTGCGGTGAATGAATGGTATCTGTGGTGTGACTGAAACTGTGTGTGTAAGAGAGTATATCTGCAGTGTATATTGTGACTGTATGTGTTGTCATCGTGATCTGTGTTAGTGTGTGGCTACGCTATGTGCAAGAGATGTGTATCGCTCTGGCGATGCGTGGTTGCTGAATATTGTGTTAGAAGACCAGAGCTATGAGGAGGCGTTGTGGAGTTTGGAGAGTTTGGATGTGATATAGTGCTCGCGCAGATGTAGTAGTCTTTAAAACCTTGAAGGTCCAACTTTTATACCTTTCTTAAAATAATTAACTCACCAAATTTATGTTGACACTTTTTAAGCGTGTATTCTCAAGTGATTAGGTAAGCTTGACATAACGATGTGCATTGTGTAAACACCCCAATGATGGTCGCCACGGAAAATGAGTATCGGAGAGCGTTACATCTATAGATCAATAGCACACAGATATGAGAACGACTGCTCTGAAGAGTCGTTTAAAATACGATGCATTGGATTTATTAAAATTGGTTTAATTACAAAAGCACAACGGCTTTTAAAATTGTTCAACACTTGATAACAAGAGTTTAGATCATAACAATATCACATCATGTAATGACTCTAAAATCGTTTATGCATGACTCCCAAAAGACTACCCCAATGTATCCTTAGCACCTCGTGCCTCATTGACCTAAGAAAAACATGCTTAAAACGTCAACATAAAGTTGGTGAATTCATAGGTTTATGTAAAATGTAATGTAGGACCGTAAGATTTTCCCCGTGATAATTGCAAAGAGGCAACATCACAAAAATGTAATTCGTTTTCTCCTAAGCTCATGACACGGAAGCTCGACATGTAAGGAATTACATATAAATTGCTTACTCTGTGCCCGTGATGATGTTCTAACCGCAAACATCAGTATCTGACATGGTTTACATTCGTTGATTCATCTATGACACCAGTGAAGAGCTACTCCCCTCGGATGGGATTGTCAACCCAAATAGATCTATTTATAACATTCGCTGCTCACACATAGTAATTAACAGTTCATGATACTGGGCTCTACTGCAGGGTCTATCGCTACTTAGGCAAACACTAAATCATGATTAAAATGTACACTTACGTCCAATTTGAAAAACAAAAGCATGATTCTCACCCCCAAAAGTTAGAATCATGATATAGGTAAAAACATAGGGCTATGAACTACTCTCAACGAATGAGTGAAGATAATCAAGGTGAGTGAAATCGACAAGCGAAAGTTCCGAATGCAACTAATTAAATCATCAGGTCGGTTATAAATACTTGAACTTTGAATAACCAATGCCATACCATAATTCTATATAGTTACATCACCCCTAAAGTGTTGTTTAATTTATAAAATTAAACCTTTGATTTGCATTTGTAAATATAATGTTCATAAGTCCGTATGTGAAAAAATGTTTTATTTTTAAAAATTGTCAACATTTATTGTTTATGAAACAGTAATTGTTTTTATCACCTTTAGATAATTATATAGTACATTAATAATTAGTTTAAATTGATTTCCAAAATTGTGCAAAGTACGAAATTTGTGCATAAGGTTTTTTTAAACCTGTATATTTCTTTTTCGTTTCAATACCGTTTTGCATATTCTTTACATCCATGGTTAGTATTTGAATGATATATTAAAAATATTAATATTTTTGTAATTATTTAAAGTTACTGATGAACAGTAAACATTTAATCAATTTAATAAATTATATATAAACTATTTTTATATAATTAATTGTTGTAATATTATAAAAATGTCGTAAAATCTTATTCGTTTTTATCTCCGTTTTATACGTTTTTATATGGATTGGTTTCTTATTGAAAAATATAATCAACCATTTATTGATTAGGGATATTCCTTACTGTTGTGAACAGTAACAGTATGTGTAAATTTATAAAAATACTTTTTATAAATATTAATTGTTGAAATCGTATAAAAATCATATCTCATTCGTTTTAATTCGGTTTTTAGTGATTCTTTCGCCCACGTCTTCGTAATTAAAAGCTCTATCTAACAAAAATAATTTTCATCAGCTCACTGTCGTGAACAGTAGCAGGTTTTTATAAAACTACTTTTATAAAGTTACTTTTGTTCACTTTATTACATAAACTTGAAAAAGTCATAACTAATTCATTACCCATTGGATTTTCAAGTTTCTTACCTTTTTATAATCCTTATACAATCTACTTTTACAGAAAAATATCAAATGTTTAACTTAAATTCGAATTGTATTATTTTTATAACTTTCTTTTATAAAAATACTTTTATAATTGTAAATCTTGTAAACATCATAACTCCTTCGTTATTTATCGGATTTTCAAGTTTCTTATTGATTTAGAAAGCTAATAATATGTATTATTTTACAAAATTATAAAATAATTTTCCCCAGGTACTGTTTGCTACAGTAACTTCGGATTGTTTTTATGACTTTTAAATAACTTGTTTTTATGTGTTAATAACTTATATAAATTATCCAACACTTGTAAATCCTTATTTTAAGCATATTGACATATTGTAAACATCATCTTTATCACATGAAAAATATCATTCGAATATATACTTAGGTGTTTACATTTTATAAACTCATAGCATGTTCTTAGGTGACGAATAACACTATATGAATTATATAAAGCATGAAATAATGTAAGTAAATAGATTATGGTTCTTAGATGGACCTTGAGTGAGTGAATGATGGAAGAAAAATATGATCAAACCCTTTTGATCACAACTCTAGTTCGAAAACCCTTCTTGAAAACCCTACTTCCAAACGAAACCCTAGCTTTATAAACCCTTAAAAACTCCTCACCACTCTTTCAATATACCTTAATATGGCTTAGTAATAATCTTGGAATACTTGATTATGATTGGGGGTTTCTGATTTATGGGGGGTTTACGTTGTGGCTGTTTGGACCAGTGAGCATTAAAGGAAGACAAAAGTGGGTGTTTTGGGCTATTCTTGTTTGTTTAAAGTAGGGATATGTAGAGGGTCTTAGCACTTTATGGGACTCTTATTTATAGCATAACTTGGTAGTTTAAATACCACTAACACCAAATCTAACAATGGTTTTGGTTTCTCTTGGTTGATAAACCGGTTATGGTTATCAAAAAGATGAAGACAATGGCTTTGTGATTAAACAAATGTATTAGGGTGAAGGTTGTGTAAGAATTAGGCATGTTTATGATGTGACTAGAGCTCAAGCATGGGAGACACCTTCTCTTTTCTCTTTTCCTTATTTCATGCCGATTATAGGCAAGCTTGGGGACAAAGTTAGATGGTTTTGTTAAGCATTGATCTTTTGGACAATGAATAATGTTATTTATGTTGTTAGTGGGATATGTAGGGATTTAATTTGGAGGCTTAAGGTGTTGTAGTGATGAAGAGAGAATATGGATGTGTATGTATACATGTATGTGAAGGGATTTTATAAATTTGATGAAGAAATGGGTGAAATGTTATAAAATACCCATGGTTTGATTTTATACTTGAAGGTTTTATGTAGATGGGATTGAAATGAAATTTAAACATGGTTGTTTGTGTTTTATGTCCTAGTCGTCCCATAATGTTATAAAATAAACATGGGAGTTTGGTTTTAGGGTTCATGATCATTTGGTTAATAGATATACTTGTTTAAGACTTGTAGTGGATAGTTGTTGGCTTATTTGATTTAATTTCCAAATGCATGTGTATGTATACATAATTTTCGTCTAGGGGCTGAATTAGACAAGGTTTTTATGAGATTTTTGAGTATTGTGGGTATTAGCGGGTATTTGTTGAAGTGTAGGTAGGCTTATGGTTTGCCATGCATGTAAAAGTCTAGTTTTATTGCGTTACGTAAACGTTTTACGTAACCAATAAAAATAAAAAGCATAAAGTTATAAATTACAATCCTAATAACTTTATAACACTTACTTGACGTAAACATTTAATTGTTTGATGCCCGTTTACGTTAAATGCTCATTTTTAGTTTACGCGATTTAGCTTAACGATAAAAAATAAAAGTAAACGCGCAAAAGCCTAAAAATATATAATTGAATAAATGAAGTCGTAAATGACCTGAAAATGCGAGATGTTACAATGTATGATGTAGACATAAAGAGAAAGGTGTTCGGCAACTCCAAAAACTCTCATAACAATGCATATGGTAAGAATTACTAAAACCTCTAAAGAGTTATCCCATGTTAATCCTTAAATGTACACAAGTGTCAAGTAATAATCTGAAACAAATATTTAAATCATAAGGATTTGATCAATTTATAAGTTGAGAGACTCTACGTAGCTTTTTTGTCTTATAAGCACAAACAACTATAAACACTTTATAAGTTTAACGAAATTAAGTTACAAAACTCAACACCAAAAGGTTCTTGTAACTTGTAAGTTGCCAAGTCATTACAAGGTACCACCCAAAGAGATCCAAGAGAGGGTAGAAGAAGAGGCCTGCACACACTTGAATACGATGATATCAATTGTCAACCCATATATTTTGCTAAAAATTTGTTAGAAAAAAAATAAGAGGCTAATACGACATGGTCTATTACCAAGGTAAAAATTTAGATATGTAAGTGTAACCGGAGAACACGTAATCACTATAAGAGTTAATCAAGCTAAATCTCATTACTCGTCTAATATACATCATAAAGAAGGAACCTACCATACTTTATGATAACTAATTTTGATTGCTCTTAAGTGTGTGCAGGTCTCTTCTACATATTTTATTTCGAAATAAACTATTAGACAGACACAATTACTTGATTAGCATTTGGATTGACTTCTTCATTTGCATCATTACTGGATTTTGGTCACAGCAATTTAGCCTCCAACAGTTGTGACCAAGTTTAGAAAATCGGCCTTGAAAGCATATACGAAATCACCAATAGAAGTAATGAAAAATAAATTAGCTTAATCCTACTTAGAGAACACCTTATGTGTCAAATCTAACCCACGTACCCACTCAATGGTCTATTTTGGTTATCTTTTATCCAAAACGGGTCAAATGGCTCACAAGTCGAGACCAAAGGAAATGGGTCGAACAAGTTGACGTCGTCTGAAAATGTATACAAAATGAATATAATTTCCTAAATGATTTATTAAAGACAATGTAAATCATTCATGTAATAATACATCTTATATAAGCATATTATATTATTAGCATTTACAGAAAAAAGTATCAGGTTTGTGATCAATATATAGAAAAGCAGAAGTCAACACTAATACTAAGTCTAGTTTTCGATGAAGTTGACTTTACGCCTACATTACAATGAAGTATCAGGTGTATGATCATTATATATATATATATATATATATATATATATATATATATATATATATATACTATGTTTGGGTTAAAACTATGTCGTTTTGACATAGTTTGCTACAGTGCTACAGTAATTTGCTACAGTAACCGGCCCATTGGGCCGGCCATTTGGCATTTTTTTCTTTAACTAGGCAACTTTAAAAAAAATTGCTCGGCACAAATTAGAAAACAAAATTACAAAAGTACTTATTTATTCAGTTCAAAAAATATCGGTGACATGAGACCAAACATATAAGCCCATATAAAAAAAGAAACTATTGCACAAAATAAAATAAAAAATTATCGGCACAAAATAAGAATTTTTTTTACAAAAGTATTGATTTATTCAGATCAAAAAATACCCACGACATGACGCCCAACACATAAAGCCCTAGTAAAAAAAACTATTAACAGATGACCTGAAAAATTTAAGCCTGCAAATAAAAATTAAACGCCCCGCCCATCAACGCATTGCGGCCAATCATGCTTAACACATTTTTTACCAAATTCTTATAAAAATTATATTAAAAAAAAACCAAATAGCCAAAAAAAAAAAACAACCTTTAAACACGGTAACTTTTAAAAAATTAGCACACGCAAACCACACTTATAAAACTTTAAAATCTTACCATACAAATTTAAAAAAAACACCCACATCTATGATAAAAGAAACACCGCCTCGTAGCAACGCGCGGGCAACTATGCTTGTTATGTACAAAAGCAGAAGTCAACATAGGAAAGTCAACTATGACTTATCAAACTAAACAGAGTGCAAGTATTTTTAACATAAATGTAACACTCTAAAAATTCGTGGGTCAATAACTTTCTAATTACGTGTATTAGTTTGACTTTTATAAGTTACGTGTTGATTTGACCTAAAACCGGGAAGTTGTCCCGCGTATAGTCGAAAACTATCACTGGAATGCGTTCCGGCTTTAGATTAAGCAAAGTTTATTCATGACTTGCATATTATGACTTTCCGAGAATATTTTATATGTCTCGCGTTGTGGTTTTATAACTTGCGTAGATTAAGCATATTGCATTTGCATGCATGCATGTATATACTTTTACCTTCCTAAATTAATATATATGAATATGTGTGAGTAAAAATACAAATTTTGAAAATGTTGGTCTTCTTCCTTTTCCTTGTTGTCTGACGAGTCACACACATACACAAACACATTCCATAAATTTTGTTTGCTAGCCTAACCACATTTTGTACCACCTTTGCATGAAATTGGTACCATATCATAACAAATTGTACAAATTGTCACCACACTTGTCCCCCTTGTATCCCTATAACCGGTCGAACACCACACCCCACCACCATGTGGTTTTTGTTGGCTTATGATGGTACTAGGTGGTCACACCCTTTCCTTGGCATTTTCTTTAGTCCTTCACATTAATCCTTAACATTTTTTTCTTTCTTGTCCCATTGTTTCCTTGGTTTGACTGGATTTACACCACCAACACATATGAGATCATTTTATTAGCTTGGCACTATTACATGTGGTCACACATACATTTTTTGCTTAGCCTAGTCATTTCCATAACTTTGTCTAACTTATTTTGTCTTCTCCTAGACTTGAAGCCCACACCATGTGCGTGTTTTAGTATAAAAGGAAGGCTTGTGTTCTCATTTGTTTCACACACATAAACTCTTAGCAAAATTTTGCTCTCTTTATCTTCTTGTTCTCTCTTCCCCGATGTGCCATCAATACAACACTACCTGTGTGTATCATCACTTGATTTCCTTCATGTATTTGGTTCACATACACACTAGTGATATATTGTTTGGTTTATTCGGGTTAGTTTTGGATCGAGTTCGGGTTATACACACTATTTTTTGGTTAATCTTCATCTATTTTCTTCACTATTGTAAGTAAATATTTCTTACATATTTTTATACACTACATATCATTCACATACTTATTTCATCATCATATGCATATATTTATCACCAAAACTTGTTCTTTTGTTAAAACTACATATTGTTTACTAAAACTACTTTTTAAAGTGTTTCTATGTAAAAGACATATATAAACGTCCATACTTGAGCTCGATATAGTTTTATAAGAATACATCATTACGAAAGTGGTTTATTTATACTTGTACTTATATTATCATTGTTGACATACAAAAATATTAAGATTCGTGGAAGTGTTGTGAATATATATAGCTTTAGGATGAAGTTGGGTTTGTAAGAGGATTTCTGGAGTTGCGGATTTGTGGATTTGTGTTGTTGGATTTTGGACTATAGGATAGGAATGGAGTTGGCGGAATGCACAAATAGATAGAACACTTGGTTTCATTTTTGTGGTTGATTAATATTTGTTAAAACGGATTTATATCGGATAAATGGCGTTTTGTTAAGATAGGCGAAATAAATATATTTTTAAAGCTCAACTTTTATAGAGTCAAAAATTACATATTTTAAAAAGTGTCGGAAACGTGTATTTTAAAAGAAGGAATATTATGTGTACTACTTTAAGGGTTTTTCTTATACAAAGGACTTAACGACCGTTACGTAGGAAATGGTAGTTAGGCCATAAATAGAGTATATGAAGTACCAATAGTATTAATATGGAATTTAACAAAAAGACTTAGTAACGAGCTACAACTTTTTAAAGTTGTACGAAGTTTCTTATAAAAGTGTTAAAAACCTTTTTATTAAAAATGTTGACTTTTAGTTTGACCTTAAAAGTCAAACTAGGACATGTCAAGGTGATAATATTCAAACAACTCACGTGCATAATCATAATTCATTTTCATCAACCTAAAGAATGCATACATTATTTAGGTTGCGGTTAGGAGTTGCATCATTTTATACTTGACTGAACTTGCGTAGTTGTATGAATTTCTTATGGTGAGTTTATAGCCCCAACTTTTTCTTGTTTTACGAATTTACTCGATTTGAAATATTGGGGTGAGAAACATTGCTTGTTTTTACGATTGGACGCAAATTCTTTAAATTTTACGTTTACTGTTATGCCTAAGTACCGGTAAACCATTTCTGCCTATCATGAACCGTTAAGTACTGTAAGTAAGCGCGAGTGTTATAAATAGATCTATTTGGGCTTGAATATACCTCGTCCGGGTTTGGTGATTCTTACCAGTATCGGAGGTACCGATCAAAAGGACGTATAGCATGTCGAATCTCTAGGTTATCTTAGGTTGGATACCTGGTTTAAGCATTTGTAATTTGGCATTAATTTGTCACATACTTTGTTTAGCTTCGATTTCATTAGCTTAGGCGAATCTAAACGTGTTTTCTTTGTGATTGTTGTATGTGTTACAATAAATCATACGTTTTGAAATCTTGTGGTCCATAATTATACTTTAACTAAACCTATGAACTTACCAACTTTATGATGACGTTTTAAGCATGTTTTTCTTAGGTGCTTAACGTTGGAATTTCGTGATGTATTATGTGGCGTCGTCATGCATTGACTCCATTTTTCAAGAATTTATCTATTAATTAAATACTCATTGTTTTCAAAACATTTTACGCTTCCGCGTGTGTCTTAATTTCTTTCGAACTATGTATCAACCTTGTTATTTAAATTGATGCAACGGTGTATAATTTTCAAAACATCCATATAGTGGTCGTTTCCTTGTACCTTGTGTTGTATATATTATGACGTCACGCCCCTAAGTTACCTACTCCGCTGCGATCAAATTTAGGGGTGTGACAGATTGCTATCTAGGGCCAAGGTTATAGAGAACCAAGTTGCATATTAGGTCTGGACTATAACCATTACGTGATCTCTACTTGCCTATACGTGCTTTTATGTGCATTACGTTGCCTTTTATATATACGTTACTAATGCCTATACTTGAATATTATTTTACTAAGTATTATTTACCTTAAATATTATTTTGCCATAAATGATATTTTACTTAAACGTATACTATATATGTACTTTGCTATAAGTAACTTTGCTATGATGTATTTTCATTATTTCCATGAGTGCATATTCATTTTACATCACGTCTACTTTTGCACTGCACGTATCCTGCATCGTTTCATATAAAGGGTATTTATATACATTTTTGTGTGTGCAATGTTATGCCTTCTTCGGATTTTCCCGCTATTTCTTCGGACGAGAGCATTGAGTCCCCGATTCTACTAGTTATCCTATCCGATACCGAGTCTGATCCATCCAAGGATTCCCCATCATCAGACCATGCACTAGTTGCACCCGATGTTTCTCCCTTCTTATCTGATGATCATTCTGAGTCCGAGCCACTCGAGGATTCATCTGAGGAGGATGCACCAAAGCCATATGAGGCCACTGTTTCTTGTTGGAGAGCTGCTGTTATGACACATTCATCATCTTCATCATCTTCTGCATCCACACCACTAGCATCTTTTCAGCTTGTGCTTGCATCTCCTAGTTTACCCCGCCGACCTGGGCAGGAGATCCCTTTTGGTCGACCCTATTGTACCCACCATAACGAGGTACTTAGGATGTTGACTGCGTGGAAGAGGGTACATCCATTTCCTGCACGCATACCGGCTAACCGTAGGAGGTTCTGCTATGTGTCATCATCATCATCACCATTACCTCGTAAGAGGCGTAGAGTATTGCCACATTCATCTTTATCAGGTTCACTCTCATCTTTATCATTTGTTGCACCGTCTCGCAAGAGATGTAGGTCCCCTACTGCAGATTTGATTCGAGCTAACCTTTTACCCCTCGTAAGAGGTTGAGGGGTTCACCCTCTACACAGGAACACATTCTATAAATTTTGTTTGCTAGCCTAACCACATTTTATACCACCTTTGCATGAAATTGGGACCATATTATAACAAATTGTACAAATGGTCACCACTCTTGTCCCCCCTTGTCTCCCCATAACTGGTCAAATACCACACCCCACCACCATATGGTTTTTGTTGGCTTATGATGGTACTGGGTGGTCACACCCTTTCCTTGGCATTTTCTTTAGTCCTTCCATTAATCCTCAACAATTTTTTATCTTTCTTGTCCCCTTGTTTCCTTGGTTCGACTGGATACAAACCACCAACACATATGGGATCATTTTTTTTAGCTCAGCACTAGTACATGTGGTCACACATACATTTGTTGCTTAGCCTAGTCCTTCTTACAATTTTTTCTAACTTATTTTGTCTTCTCCTAGACTTGAACCCCACACCATGTGTATGTTTTAGTATAAAAGGATGGCTTGTGTTCTCATTTGTTTCACACACATAAAGTCTTAGCAAAAAAATTTCTCACTTTCTCTTCTTGTTCTCACTTGGCCGACGCCACAAACACACACACCTAGTGTGTTCATCACTTTGATTTCTTTCAAGATTTGGGTTCACGTACACACTAGTGATATATTGTTTAGTTTATTAGGGTTACTTTTGGATCGAGTTCAGGTTATATACACTATTATTTTCGGGTTAATCTTCATCTATTTTCTTCAGTTTTGTAAGTGAATATTTCTTACATATTTTTATACACTTCATATCATTCACATACATATTTCATCATCATATGCATATATTTATCACCAAAACTTGTTCTTTTGTGAAAACTACATATTGTTTACAAAAACCACTTTTAAAAGTGTTTCTATATAAAAGACATATATAAAAGCCCATACATGAGCTTGATATTGTTTTATAAGAATACATCGTTACGAAAGTGGTTTATTTATACTTGTACTTATATTATCATTGTTGACATACAAAAATATTGAGATTCGTAAAAGTGTTGTGAATATATAGATTTAGGATGAAGTTGGGTTTGTAAGGGGATTTGTGGAGTTGCGGATTTCTGAATTTGTGTTGTTGGATTTTGGACTATAGGATAGGAATGGAGTTGGAGAAATAGACAAATAGATAGAACACTTGGTTTCGTTTTTGTGATCCATTAATATTTGTTAAAACGGATTTATATCGGATAAACGGCATTTTATTAAAATAGGTGAAATAAATATATTTTTCACAGCTCAGCTTTTATAGTGTCAAAAACTACATAATTTAAAAAGTGTCGGATGCGTGTATTTTAAAAGAAGGAATATTACGTATACTACTTTAAGGGTGTTTCTTATAAAAACGACTTAATGACCGTTACATAGGAAATGGTAGTTAGGCCATAAATAGAGTATATGAAGTACTAATAGTATTAATATGGAATTTAACAAAAAGACTTAGTAACGAGCTACGACTTTTCAAAGTTGGACGAATTTTCTTATAAAAGTGTTAAAAACCTTTTTATCAAAAATATTGACCTTTAGTTTGACCTTAAAAGTCAAACTTGGACATGTCAATGTGATAAATATTCAAACAACTCACGGGCATAATCGTAATTCATTTTCATAAACCTAAAGCATACATACATTATTTAGGTTGCGGTTAGGAGTTGCATCATTTCATACTTGACTAAACTTGCGTAGTTGTACGAATTAAGGGACTAAGATTCCACCCTCGAATAGCCAGCCAACATTGTATACATTGTTGATGCCTTGTTTTTTATTATTTTTTTTTGGCCAAAATGAATTCGTCCCTCGTAATGTAGGATTGAAAATGTTAAAAAAAACTAATGAAAAGGGTCTATGGCATACTCCAGTTACAAACTTTTCTCCATCTCCCCGCGGAAAGCAACAACCGCATTTGCACGAAGATACAGTAGCACCTTGAATCCGTCTTTTGTCCCCTGGCTTGCCTCCGAATAGGGCAAAAAGAAACATGGCTCAACACTCCCAAGAAGGTTCCTCGAAAGAGGTATAACCGTGACTGGACCTCCCCAACCAAAGTCAACCGTTGAATGGCCCAAGTGCCTCCAGTCAGTAAATGCACTAACCCATTTTCCAGCATTGATCCCCTTTTCATAATTTAGCTCTTGAAAATCGATAAATGAGTGAACATACTCGTCGCTCACATTTTTCTTACTCTTTTTGATCAATTCGGCAGTTTCCCAAATGGGTCTATTATCGATCAGATTCATCCGTCTGTGATCTGAAACGTACATTGGAACACACCCGTTGCCCCAGTAGCCAGCCGGTAGTGGGGGCTTCACTAGTCTCCTTATGTTGATTGCATATGCATATTTCACCTTCTCGTCTCTTGGAATATTTGAGGCTTTCACTCTGTTCTTGTGAACGTAAAATTAGTACTTTCAGATACAAAAATAACATAAGTACTTCTATTACACCAACACTGCAGTGTATTTTAGCGGTAATTATGTAAATGGAACAATCAGAACCACGCACTCGGTGTTAGCCGTAGACGATAGTGTTTTTCTTATGTAAAATGATCCTAAAAATCTTATCACAAATGCTTTTTAATTGGATTTAGGGGTATATTCAAAAACTTGTTTTACAAAACCTTGTTTGCCAACACTACTTTTTGATTATCTATGTTTTACAAACGCGATAATCAAATAATCTACTCCAGAAAGTTTACCTTGCTTGCCATAGAGCAGCACCTAAAGCTTCAAAGGTGGTGAAGTTTGAACCGGACTTTTCATGTAGAAAAGCCTTGAACCGGTCCAACCAGTCATCTTTGACATGATAATACTCCCTAACCACCTTTTCACTCAACTCCGAAACAAAGTCCTTGTCCAAACACAAAAACTCATCAATAGGAAAGTCCGTTCTAGCCGGTTCTCTAGGCCCCAACAAACTCGACCTATCCCAAACCGGATCAACGGTCACCCCACTCACCCCTCGAGCCACCTCAGCCATAGCATTGAAAAACAACGTCGCCCCAAGCCCATCACACAAAGCATGATGCACACACGCCCCTAGTGTATACCCTCCACAGCTAAACCTTGTCACTTGTAAGATCAACAGATTACTCACCCTTGTTTCCTCATCCGGGTTCGGAACTAATAATTCTATAAACTCCTCGTTCGCATCATCTAAGTAGTTGACCGAGCTCAGCGGAAAGTCAACGGTGGCTGGAATGACTTGAACTCCATCACCAACTCTGCAATGTAGCTCGAACCTTCCATCACTAGTTTCGGCGTATGTAGAAACCTTGTATTGGTAGTTATTTGACTAAGGTGGTGGAAAGAGCAGAGGTGATCACATCGAATGGGTCGGTATTTTGTTGCTGGTTAGTTGCAGCATAGGCTCGAACGTAACGAAATGGGACGTTCATGTTGCTGTCCGTATCGAGGTGTGAGAGAGGGAGGATGTGGTCATCGGTGAAGGGTGGCTGAGAAGGGTGGATGGTAGTTGGTGGTGAGGTTTTTACGTCCATGGTCGTGGTTGTCATAATTATTTTTTTGGTGGTTTTGTGGTAGTTGGGTAACGCACTAATGATATTCAATATAACTCCTTGAAATTAACTCATATGTTGACAAAGAACGTAGACTTTTAGGCAACCATTATTCCGCAACAATCTATACTTTATTATGTTAATCATGGTCCCACATGCGATGTTTATAAAACAAGCCCGAAAATAAATAATTTTATTCCCTTTTAATTTATGACCCCTCACAATAAAACAAAAACAAAAAATGTTCATTGAAAAGGTTTAAAAAATATTTAATTCGCAAACATCCCGTTTTAACCATTTATTTAATAATAGATAAAAACTAGGATAAAAATTTATAAAATTTATTTAACAAGGCAATAAAAACGGGATTCCGTCATCCTCGACTTTTCACAATCCTCAAATTAAGCTTAAAACGAAATCACAGTCAAATATAAGATTAGATGTTAACACTACTCATAACGCTATTTGTGTACCATAGCTAACTTCATTATCTCTTATTCCTAATTCCTCTAAGGAATTTTATTCGATAAATGTAAAACGAGATCACTTATTTAAATATATTAAGGCCTTATTATTATAAAGGTGCCCGGTTTAGACCATAATTAGTTTGAAATCATTTCCTAAAAAGACGATATGGTGAGAATAAAGTCCACATTAAGGTTTTAAATTCGCATGATGATAAGGTTATCCATTTTTTATTTCATCCGAAGAGGGAGAACAACTCAACTACGAGTCTAAAGACGAGACTTTCTTTAGATACCATCCAGGAGTCAAGAATTTGGCTTTATTATGAAATAATTTAAATTGCAACATTATTATCCCCTCCCCCCCGGTTCTTTAAACAACTGTCCCATTCGGTATGCAGCCGACCATAAGGTCTAGAGGGTCCCCCCCCGCGATTCCCCTACCCCCCTTATTTCGACCAGTAGATATAAAGAAAGCAAGAAGATAAATTAATCAAACAACACATAGACATATTGAATGATTAATAATAAATAACCTTACTTGATTAAAACATGGATTCAAGATAGTACAATAGGGTTTTGAGCCTAAGTCACGTGTATTTCCTCCAAAAGTCATCCAATTGTTAAAAACCTAAAAACAAACAATTAAGCCCGTAATCCGGGCATATTTGTATGATTTAGGTGGTTAAATGACCCCGAAATAGTGTATAAAATGACACCTCATCAATTATACTGAGTCTTGTTAGTCTTATTATTATTTCCAAAACTATTATTGTTTCTGTTTTAACTTTTGTTATTATTGTCAATAGTTCTAGCAACAAATGAACTAACCTAGGGTTTTTGAACCCCAGATGCAGACCCAAGACCCCTATGAGATTCCTCTCTTTATATACAATCACAAAAACATCTTTTACATTAGGTAATTTAGTCTAGGTTAACAAAGAACTCTTAATAGGTTGATAAATTTCATCTAAACCTATTAAAAACTCCATTAATTTCATTAACTGATTATGTTTCCCTAACTTAGCCTTAGCATCACAAGAACAAGGAGTAAGCTTGGTAAGGATTTCAAATTCTCTCCAAAAAGAATTAATTTTTTGATAATACTCTTAAACATGCAAACCATTTTGTTATAGTTATTAATTTTCTACATAAGATTGAACAAAATAGACCCATCAAATTTATCATGTGTTTCTTTTAATTCTTTCCATTCTTCAGCAGCATTTTCAGAATAAACTTAACTAAGATACAAATCCTCAAAGATACCACTCAACAACCAAGACAGAACAACAACATTACATCTCTCTCATTGATCAGTTAAAGGCACACTAAAAATATAAGCAGACTTAACACATGAGCCATCCACAAAACCTCTTTTATGGGATTTCCTTGTTGAAGTTGTGGGTGATCCACAAATCCATACAGGTCATGTCTTCTAGGTTGTTCCACTGGCTCTTCTTCAGACGTTTCATAACCTTGAAATTTTCCAGGAACTCTGGTGATAGTGCCATCCTTGGCAATTATCTTTGTTTCAATTTCCTCAACCGTTTGTCCATCAACTTCCTTCAAGGTCATCTTCTCTTCGACTCTACACGGCCACATGGCAATAGGAATTCAAATCTTGCGGTTACACCGCTTGCTATTCTTAATCCTTTTACACCCAGTTGCAAAAGCAACTGAATCCTGGTACTTTCTACGAATAGGGGGAGACATACTATAATAGACCACAAAACATAGACTATATCAAGATACAGATCTCAATATAACAAAGAAAAACTCAACTTATATATATAGTATATAGTATAATGTACTTTATGAAACTTAAGGAAAATAAGCATAATAGGTATATACGTACACAAACACTTATGCCCTAAAATGCAACTATATGAGGGACCCTTAAGCTATAGTCTAAGCTCAACCACCTAGTTCTCTATAACCAAAGGCTTTGATACCAATCTGTCACACCTCGCCAAGGCGGAAACACGAGGCGTAACGTCATGGATATCATCACAACACAATGGTGTCAACAATAGAGAAACATTAAATGCATAATTAAGTAATAAAGACACAATGTGTCATGACAATACCGAAAACCAAAAGAACGACATCTTGTATTAATGAAAAAGGGTCTCACCAATACAAGAACAACATCTCACGAACCTAATAAAATCAAATAACATTCAACAAAATCCATGCAACAAACATAAACAAACTTAGGAGCGAACTCCAATGCAATCCTAGTGGTCACTATAGCCACTTCTCTTAGCCTTAATATTCTCATGAAGCTCACCTGAAAATGATGCTTAAAAACGTCAACACAACGGTTGGTGAGAGTCATAGGTTTAAGAACACATTATAAACCTTTCAAACTAATTACTGTGATTATCAAAACAATATAGGACAATTATGCAACATATGAACTTATGCTAACATGCAAACCAAATTACCATATCAAACCAACCATACATATACTGGGTAGGCGTACCCCTCCGATCTCACATACGTCACTTACGCACCTAAAAGTCTACTAGTTGAAGCTTATATTTAGGCCTGGACCCATACCAATTCACTAAGTTGATCAATCTCAAATTAACGATCCATGAGATGATCAGCCCCACTATTAATGATCCTCAACACAACACAATATCATGCAACAACAAGCCATATGCAGTCACATAATGTCCACACGCAATCAAAACACATAATCACAGCAATTCAAAACATTTCCAAAACACTTAGCATCATTTCCATCCCAATTTAAAACATTAAAAAGAGGGACTATGAAACTCACCTGATGCTTAGCTTCCCAAAAGAATCCAACAAAAGCTTCACAAACACTTCACGGATAATCTAAACAATTAAGCACACAATAAGCTACCATCAATTAGGCATTCAACCCAATATGATGTAACCTCAACTATGATGGATATCTAAGCTATCTACCATAGTTCTATACTTGTTTTAAACCTTTTCCAACTCTTATATACACCATTTACACTTCAATACTACACTTTAAATTTTCTGGATTAGAGCAGAATTTTATACTCACTTACGCGTCCTAAACGTACCACTTAAACACTTCCACAATTCAAACCAAAATTCACCATGCTACATATATGTCTTATGAACCTCTCCTAGCTCTCCCAAAGTCATTACCCTTTTACAAATACCCTTTAGAAATTCATTAATCCAAAGTGTCCAGAATTCGGCCAGAATCTGACCCCCTAAAAGTATGACGTTAGATAACCCACTTAAACTTCATAACCTACTTAGCAAAAATTCAGGGGTCACACACAATATATAAACTAACTTCCACGTGATTTAGAGCCTCTAACTAGATGTCTAAGTATTTTTAGAAAAATCAAAACCAAAACTGAAATTCGTCACAGTTTTACACACTGATTTTGTAAAGACCTTTTGACCCACTTCCCGACCATAAAAACTCACGAGACCAACTTTGCTGGAAAGTAGACTCTCTGAGGTTATCTCCAGTATGTTGTAAATTGTTTATTTGATAATTTATGATTGAGTTATGACCGTTACAAAACTGCCTAATTTTCTGCAGTGAATTAAACAACTAATTCGGGCGATCTAGACCCTAACGCATGATTAAATCACGAAACCAATTGAACCAATGATCAAACAATCATCATTAAACTATAAACTCCAGAAAATTTAAAACCCTAATTTATTTTCATGATTAAACCTAATCCATCATGCTTAGATTACAAGAATTAAAATAAAAACTAGAATTAAACAAAGAATTAGAAAATACCTTAAACCCTAAAAAATTTCTTCTCTTTTTTTTCTCTCTGGATCGGTCGAGCAATAGGGGAGGAGGGTTATGGGATTTATTTTGTATTTATAGGCCCCCAATTAATTATAGATAATATCTAATTAGAGTTTGTTTCCTTTTAAAACTCTTTTTTTTTCTTTTTCATTTGACTGGTCGGTTGTGGAAGTTGTAATTGAAATTGGAGTTGTCATGATGAATGATTTATGTGATATAAAGTGAAAATGATTTGTAGGATCTTAAGTAGGTAAAGTGATTGTTGTTGTTGTGGAAATCTAGTTCACGGGATTTTATAAGTCTTGATTAAACCGAGAAAACACGTGAGTATTTCATGGGATTTTACAAAATCAAGAAAAAATGTGAAAATAGAATTGTTGTTGGTGAAATCGTTGTTGTTGTCGAAGAACTTGAACTTTCGTTAATGATTTGTTGAGCTAAAACCATGAACGGTGCACAAACTTTCAGCTTGAAATTATTAACGGTTGATTAAAACTCAAATAAGGACTAACGGTGCACAAACGATTCACTTTGGAAGACTAACGGTTGAATTATAAGCACTAAGGACTAATGAGGCCAAATAGTTTCAACTTGAAGGTTAATGATGCAATAATGGACTAACTTTGAAATGGTCTTGAAAGTCAGGGGTTGCATGTGTAACTTTTTAATTCTAGTTAATTAATAAAAAAAATATTCCCTCTAAAACTTCACCATCTTCGTTATAAATTTAGAAATAGGGCACGAATGAACTTTTGATCATTTGGACGCGTACGATCATATTTGGTGAAATGTGAATATACCACGTTGATCAAAAAAGGATTACGATCATAATGGTAGTCTTTAGAATTCCCGTAATGAACCGACACTCAAAACCGAAAAATCAGAAATAATTTAAAGCGTGTATAGTTTGTACTAGTTGAATTGCTAAATTGGTTTCCACACAAAAGATGATAGATCGGTTCCTACTAGAACGTTAACTATCGTTACCAACTGAGATTATAGCTAGATCCGGGTTGTCAAAGGGCTTGAGATCAGATCGATTCAGTAGAATCGGTACCACTACTTCTGAGTAGATCGGTTACCACTACTTATGAGTAGATCGGTTACAATTGAGTTGTACTATCGTCCTTGCTTTTGTCTTCTTTAGAAACCAACAAAAAATACAACGTCCTTGTTGCTAAGAAAATGGATCTTGTCTCTTTTGTTTTTCAAACCGTTAGACCACTAGATAAGAAGCTCAAAAATAAGCTGATTTACAACAAGAATAAGCTCCGAATAAGCTTGAAAATAAGTTGTTAAGCCACGAAAGATTAAGCTATAATAAGCCAAAACTCAACAAAAATGAAAATAACCTACATAGTAATAAGCTCCAAAAAGCTTTTGAGAAGCTATTTGACACCGAGATAAGCCACAAAAAAGATGATAAGCTTGTAAATAAGCTTCTATGTCAGCGAGAATAAGCTATGAAATAAGAAAACATGGACTCGAAAATAAGCTAAAAAAACATCACTTAAATATGTATAGATAGAATGACGAAGAGGAAATATTATTGAACACAACAAATAAGCCCAAAGTAAGAATGTTGAACAGTACGCCCAAAATCAAAGTAGTAATGCAATCCAAATATTATTTACTGATCGTAAGAAAGATTCGAGTGGTTATAAATAAGCAGGAAAAAAAAACTAAGCAAAATCTAAAGAAATTAAAATAATGCCCGTGACCAATAACTAAATGAACAAATACCACAACAAATCCCAATACCCACCTTAATGCGGTGATACAATTGTCTTGAAACCCAAGACAATCACTTCCCTTCTATGGTATTATCAAGAAAATAAGATGAGATAAAAATGAAGAAAAGTAGAGAGATGTTAGAGAGAGAAAGTAGAGAGAAGAAAAAAGAGATGGTTGAATTCTAGCAAATGTGGAATGATACAAATGAGAACCAACACCCTCTCCATCCTTGGAGAGGGGTATTTATACTTACACCACATGGGCCGGCCATAGAGAGACTTTGTTGGGCCGTGTGGTTTAATGTCTTAGTAACGAGGCTCTCGGATTCACAATGAGACCCATAGTCCGGAACTAATAACAAGACTAATTTTTTGTTTACGAGCCCGTTTATCCTTCTATCCTATTACAACATACACGTGACAAAAACCGAGATTAATAATATAATTTGAGGCTAACATTAGTTCCTAGAAAGTTCATTGTATTAAGATGGCCTTGTACCTTGGGCACCTTCTTCTCATGAGGATGTGCCTTATTTGAGTAGTTTTGGCCTAGGGGTGACTCTATCTCATCTAAGTGCACTGATCCTATCAGTTTGATGGTGTCCATAAGGAAGGTTTCCTTAATAAAGACTGGTATATAGACTTTGGTGTGGTAATGTGTCTTGGAAGGGACAGAAGAGCCATGGTATGGGGATTATGTTTCTTTCCAGTGCATTGCTAGAAGATAGTTGGTGTACATAGTAGATGTGAGCAGTTTTCTTTGGGCTGATGATGCCCCTAAATCCTCTTTAATCTCTTCTTTATGCATAGTAGAGATGTAATCTGCTGTTCATGAAAGTCACACCCCGCCAAGGCGTGAAAACACTAAGTCGAAAACATTCATGTGATATCATCACAACATAATGGTTTGCCAACAATATAGAAATCACTACATGCATTAACTAATATTATAAAGACACAATGTGATCATGACAATACCAAAAACAACGAATGGCATCTTCTATTAATGCAAAAGGAGGTCTCACACACTACAAAGACAATGTCTCCACAAAACTAATGAAATCATTCAAGAATCATAGCAACCAAAAACAAAACAAATCAAATGGAACTGTCCATGCAACCTAATGAGACCCCCCCCACTCTCCTCTAGCCACTTTAATTTACTTCAACACCTTCATATCATAAACGCTCACGGCTGAAAATGATGCTTAAAACGTCAACACAATGGTTGGTGAGAGTCATAGGTTTTATTACACCAATACAAGATTTAAATCAATTACTGTGATTATTTATAAAAAAACAAAACATGGCAGGACAATTAAGCTGGCTATTATACATACTAGCATTCATACAACTCGAATCTTCAATTGGGACGAACGTGTCCCCCGATCCTATGCAACAAAAATAGTCATAGTAGAGGAATGAAAATCCCAAATCCAGAATCTTGGTACCGTATCCGCACAACAAACAGTTCATACCCACACCAAGTAGGACGAAACCTCTTACCCACGAAATAGTGCAGACCAATGCACACATCATGACAACATGTCAGCAACATAACAATATAATCACAAGCTACACTAAATGTCCATGAGAGTAAACATGAACCAATAAATCACAGATTTACAAAATATTTGAAACATATTTTGCATCACATTCCATCCCAAGAAAACAGAGTAAAATGGGACATGAAACCACCTTGATACTCAAAAAACGCATGCTTCCAAAATCACTACACGCAAACATAACCAATAAATAACACGGTACACGCGACCAAGCTTTAAAGCTCTATTCATGTAACACACCAATATGATGGATGTCTAAGGGTTAGTTAACCAACATGGGTCACAAAACAACCGACACATGCCCGAACCTTAACCAACTTACTAACACTTTTACAACTTACTACTTACAATTAACTCAGAATTGCAGAATTTTAGTGTTCTCTTACGTACCCAAAAACCCTTACTTAAAGACCTCATAAATTAATACCAATAATCACCATGTCCCATTTAATGAGTATTTAACTACCTTGAGAATCGCCAAGTATTGCTTACATGTGTAACTACCTCAAATAAACTTAAACTTCAAAGCTGTCCTAATTCGGAACTAATTCACACCAAATATACATCACTCTAACCTACACATAACTTAGTATTAAGTGCTTTCAGAGGCTAATTTTTACAGGATTAACCTTGACATATGGAACAGAACTATTGGTTAAAAGGATAAACTTAATTCCACTTTCAAGTATAATGTTAACCCACACAAACAAGACCTAAATACTGACCTAAAATGCCTATTTACATGATCATGACACTTTTAGTGTAACAACATTGAATAACTTCCCGACCCTTAAACTTCTTGGAGGCTGGATTCTCTGTGAAACTAGACCTCGCTGAACTAATCAATAAGAACAATAAGCGATTCAGTCAAAAATTCATCGTTACCAACCATTAGATAACATTCGAAACCAAGATGACTCAAAATTCTGTCAACCCCTAAAATTCAATTTATCCCGTTCTAGGACTCTAACCGAATACATCAATAATGATACTAATTAAAACCTAAACCACTTCTAATGTAAGGTTTAACATCATTAATTTAACAGTTTTTACTGATACCACTAATTTACATAGTCATCACTTTATTGTTACGTAATTAAAAAAGAAAATTAAAACAATTAAAGTTTATGAACATACCTAAAACCTTCGATTAATTAACACGAACCACCACTTGGATCTTGAAATAAAAAAAACTTTTTTTTCTTCTGTTCTTGGGTTCGTCCGGTTTAAAAAAAAATTGAGGTTATTGGTTTGTATTTATAGTGCAAAGAAGGAGGTTTAGATAATTACCAAATTAGAATCCCACTTTTACTAAAATTAGTTTTCCTTTTTTTCTCTTAAACCGGCCAAACAACACCTTTTTATTATTATTTTTTATTTTTTATTTATTTATTATTATTTACACAAAAACCCTTTAATTTTGTTATTTTTATAAAACCTTTATTTATTTAGACATCCTTCTAAATAAAACTAGTTTTAAATACCTAAAAATAAATTCACTTCATACTTTATTTCTCCAACTTAATAATACTAAAATTCATTAACTAAATTTCTAAACCAAATTTTCTATCCTCGAAACAAGCGAATTTCTATTATCTAAATACGTATACATACATAATAAATACTAACACGCAATAAAAATTTTACCAAACACATTTTCATTGTCACAAAAATGTGAAATAATGGAAATATCCATAGCAAACCATAACATCAATCACCATGATAAGACGATCACAGAAGCTCAATGTGATTTTGTAACCAACTCACATAAGATCACTATAAACAACGATAATTATCATAACACATATGTAAACTAAGTCCAATACCCAACGTTTTTGACTAACTCTACCAAGAGCACAGTATGACTCAGCATCCCCTTCCCCCCCCCCGTTAGGGAAATCTCGTCCCGAGATTTAACTAATAGGTTCAACATCATCATCAACAAACAATCGGTTATACTTAGCTTTCATATGGTCCTCACGTTCCCATGTAAACTTAGGGCCACACTTTGAATCTCACTTAACTTTCACGATCAAGAAACCCACAGCTTACAACTTTGCTTGCTCATGACAAGGGTACAAATATCCAGCATACAACCCTAAGACAAAATAACATCTAACGTACATAACACGCACGCTCGAGGAACTCGACAAAACCTTAAGTCTTGTGTACAACGTCATAAAACCTTAAGTTGTGTAACAACGTCATTCATAACCTAACCCCGCAACTCATCAAACAAGAACTGTCTTGGAACTAAGTTATGACTTGTTACAAAGCTCAACGTTTTTGAAGAATCAGCTCGACTTCGAGTTTATTCAAAATATAACATTAACCAAACCACCTCAGAACATTCAAGGGTGCACTAAAGTCTGCCAATGACCCTATGTGTCCGACTTTACTTAGTACTTCCAACGATAGCTTGCTCAACGAGCAAATGTGGATACTTAGTTTTTATGAAATCCTCATGACCTCGCTTCAAGTTCCAATGGACTTAACTATCGGAATCCTAGTACGCTTCAAACTTTTAACCTCACGATCGATAATCTCAACAGGTTCTTCAGCAAAACGAATAGTTTTGTCTACCTTAATTTCTTCTACATGCACATGTAGATTTACATCCGTCCAATACTACTTTAAATTTGAAACACATCAAATATACTACTAAATTATTAAGACAATCTTAGTCAATAGGCCATAGGACCGATCCCTTTAATGATCTCAAATGGTCCCACATATCTTGTGCTAACAGGTCTTTCTTTCCAAAATGCAATACATCTTTCCAAAACGACACTTCCAACATCACTTTATCACCAACCTCCACTCTAAATGTTTACGCATATTGTCAACATAGCTTTTTTGGCAATCACTAGCCGCTTTAAGCTTCTCCTTGTCGGTTTTCTCTTGTACCAACTCGGACCCAACCAAACTATTTTCTCTAATTTCAGCCTACAAAACAGGCGACCTACATTTCCTTCCAAATAGTGCTTCAAACAGAGCACATCGAATACTCGAATGATAACTATTATTATAGAAACTCAGTTAAGGGTAGAGGAGTAACCTAATTGCCACTAAAAAAATCAATCACGCACGCTCTCAGCATATCCTTTAAAGTCTGAAAGGTACGCTCACTTTGTTCATCTGTTTGAGGATGATAAGTCGTACGCATGTTTTAGCCATGTTCTTAATGCCTTCTGCAATGTCTACTAAAGCCGCGAAGTAAATCTTCCACCACGATCTGAGATGATCGACACATGCACTCCATGCCTTGTTACTTTCTCATTAGTGTAAAGTCTCGCCAAATTCTCCTTTTTAAAATCTTCACGTACTACCATGTAATGGGCATACCTTAGTCAGTCTATCGACTATTACCCAATTCATATCATACCCACTACTTGATCTTAGCAATCTTGTAATAAAGTCCTTAGTTATTATATCCTACTTCCACTCGGGTATCTCTAGTTGTTACAATAAACCCGAATGTCTTTGGTGTTTCAGCATTCACCTTTAAACAAGTCAAACAATTGCTAACATAGGTAGCAATATCCTTTTCCATACATGGCCACCATACATATCTCTAAGGTCATAGTACGTCTTATCCGCTCCTGAATTTACCAAGTACCTTGATGCATGAGCCTCGTCCATCATGAATGTCCTTACATCACCTATTAATGAAACCCATAATAAATACATACCTCCACATTCCTTCCTTTCTATTAGTTGGTTCAGGCCACGCAACATTTCTGCTGTCGCGTTCTCTACCTTGCCTTTTTGCATGAGTACACAACCTAATCCTTGATTTGGCGCGTCGCAGTAAACTACAATCTCTTTGGATCCATCAGGCAATGACAATATTGGTGCATTTTACAAATTTCCCTTCAACGTCTGAAAAGCTTTCTCTTGTTCCTTGGCCCACTCCTACTTCTTATTCTTCTGAGTCAGTGAAGTGAGGGGTTTAGCGATCTTAGAAAAATTTACTATGAAACGTTGGTAGTAACCTGCCAATTCCAAGAATGATCGTATCCCGGATGGTATCTTAGGTACCTTCCAATTCTTCACTGCCTCTATCTTAAGGGTCCACGTGAATTCCATTACTGTTAACCACGTGTCCGAGAAAATGAACTTCTTGTAGCCAGAGTTCACACTTAGAAAACTAGGCAAACAACTTTTCCTTCTTTAGCAGCTCCAACACCAACTTCAAATAAACCTCATAATCCTCCTTAGACTTCGAGTAGATCAAGATATCATCAATAAAAACAATGACGAACTTGTCTAAATACGGCTTGCACACCCGGTTCATCAAGTCCATGAAAACCGCTGGTGCATTGGTTAACCCAAAAGGCATAACCGTAAACTCAAAGTGTCCATACCGCGTCCTGAATGCCCTCTTGAGAATATCCTCTCCATGTACTCTTAACTGATGGTAACCAGATTGAAGATCTATCCTAGAGAAATAACACAAACCTTGTAACTGGTCGAACAAGTTGTCCATCCTGGGGAGATTCTTGGTGGTCAGCTAGTCTAACTCTCGATAGTCTATGCACATTTGAAATGAACCATCCTTCTTTTTGAACAACACAGTTGCTCCCCATAGAGAGTGACTTGACCGAATAAAACGTATATCAAACAAATCCTAAGGGTTACGAACTATCGAATAGGGTATCAAATGAATATCGAATCAAAGGCTAGAAAACATCTAAGGGATTTCACATATGGAAATAGATGCGGATCAAATGTCATAAGAATCCTTAAAAGAAAGGATAGAATATATGTACCGATAGAAAACGCAAACGAAAGAATCAACAAGCGTACCACGACAAAAGAAACACATAACGAATAACAATATGTATCAAGATTGATAAATGAAAAGATAGGGTTCTTGTACCAACAACTGACTTTTCTCAAAAGAACCAACTAAATAATGTTTTTATAAAAATCAATTTATAATAATAAAGAAAGTCGTTTTAATTATAAAATATCATTTAAAAAAAATCGTCTTAAATATAATCTTTATAAAATTCATTTTAACCATGGTTGTCATAAAATCCAGAGACAGTCATTTAACAGTCATTTAACAGTGTATCACATCTTACAAATAAAAAAATTACTTTAAACATCCTTTTTATAATTATAAAATTTATCAAAAACAAGCATAAAAAAATATCATCATATCTTATTCATAAATATTATCTAAAAAAATAGTTTTGTCAGTCAACCAATTTTCATATTGTTTCAAAATTTATTGTAAACATAGTTTCTTAAAAAAAACAATAAAGAGACATTTCCAAAAAAAAAATATTCTATTCATAAAATCATTTCAAAATAGTTTTCTCCAAACACCATCAAGATATAATTCAAAAGGTTTTCATAATATAAAATATGTTACTCAAACGAGAACATCGTAATACCCAAAAGGGATTGTAAAATACCGTAAAGACTCTAACAAAATTTTATTGTTTGAAAGCGAAAGAAAGTACCATGAACCATATAGTCAGAACAACAGTGAAGCGAACATGCTCAAGAGAAATTCATACGAAGACATTACAAACCAAAAGAAGAACGTAAAGACTAATCCGTACTTACGATCAAAAGAAAAACCATAGAAAACGGCGGTGCTAACATGTCGCAACATGTTACGGAAACCAAAGGATATACAAAGAACTGAGTAATGATCCGCACTAATATGTTAGGAACAATTAGTGCTTAAAAGAAAATTTTGATACTCATACGAGTAATCAGTACCACGAAAGAACCAATGAAACGTACCAATATTCAAAGAAGCAGATCCGAATCAAGCCCTAATCACTCTAACATCATTAAATATAATTAATATCTTGTATTTTTATGAAACCCTAGATCCATCATTGATTTTGTTACATGAATATACAAATCTAACTAAGAAGAACACACTTACCTAGATTACTAGCACCTAAACCACAACTATATTTCTTGTATCCAAAAGTGAAAATCGACTCCTTAAGGTTTTGGGGGGCTGAGATCGTACGACAAAAAGGGAGAGGGAGAATAAAATTACGAGCTAGGTTTTGTTAATACTTATCTTAATGTATCTTTATCCCCCTATATTTACAATTTGACTCTTAAACCCCTAAAACCCAACAAAACCGATAGGCCACCCCCTATAATTATATTTTTATATATTTTATGCCATTTCTAAAGGTATAAACTAACCTGCTCAAATCACGGTTGTCACAGTATCCCCTCCTTATGGAAATCTTGTCGTCTTACTCAACCACATAAAAACGAGAGTGATGGATGTAATTTATCAAGTATTGAATAAGGTCTTTGCTGGCATATTCTTAGAGTGTTCTCACAGGTTCAGGAAAGGAATAGGGACTTAGACATTCTTTGCGCAGAGTTCTATTACTATTAATGGGTGGCTTCACGATTTCTTATGGGCACAGGCATCCCAGGTAATTCAGTCTTATGGTTCTTCATTATCCGCATATGGACTTTTTTTCATAGGTGCTCATTTTGTCTGGGCTTTTAGTTTCATGTTTTTATTCAGTGGACGTGGCTATTGGCAAGAACTTATTGAATCCATCGTTTGGGCTCATAATAAATGAAAAGTTTCTCCTGCTACCCAGTCGAGAGCCTTAAGTATTGTACAAGGACGTGCAGTAGGCGTAACTCATTACCTTCTAGGGAGATTTAACTAGTTGGTTCAACTGCACGATCAACAAATAACTGAGGATACTTAGACTTCATATAGTCTTCGTGTTCCCAGGTGAACTCGGGATCACGCTTTGAATTCCAAAAAAAATTCACAAGTGGTATTCTACTATGTTTCAAACTCTTAACCTCACGATCCATAATTTCTACAGGTTCCTCAACAAAACGTAAAGTCTTGTCGATTTTGATTTCATTCAACGGCACATGCAAATTAGCATTCCCTAAATACTTCTTCAAATTTGACACATGGAATGTGTCATGTACACCAATCAATTCCTCAAGCAATCTTAACCGGTAAGCTACAGGGCTGATCCTCTCAAGGATCTCGAATAGTCCAACATATCTCGGTGCTAACTTACCTTTTTCACAAAATGCATCACACCTTTCCATGGTGACACTTTTAACAACACACTCTCTCTAACCTCGTACTCTGTCATCTTACATCCACTGTCCGCATAACTCTTCTGACGATCTCTTGGCACTTGGAGCTTTTCCTTTATAACCACTACTTTATCAGTCGTTTCCTGCACCAATTCGGGTCCAATCAAACTACCTTCCCTAATTTCAGCCCATAACATGGGTGACCTACATTTTCTTCCATATAATGCTTCGAACGGAGCACACTGAATGATAGTGTGATAACTGTTGTTATAAGAGAACTCAGCTAACGGTAGGTGGACATCCCAACTGCCACTAAATTCTATCACACACGCCCTTAACATATCCTCCAACGTCTGAATTGTACGCTCTCTCTGTCCATCTGCCTAAGGGTGATAAGCCGTGCTCATATCCAATCGTGTTCCTAAGGCTTTCTAAAATATTTGCCAGAGACATAATGTAAATCGTGCATCACGATCTAAAATAATCAACACAGGCACTCCATGACGCGCGACAATTTCATCGGTGTACAACCTCCCCAATTTCTCCGTACTATAATCTTGATGTATTGCCAAAAAATGCACTGATTTGGTCAATCTATCAACTATAACCCATATCGCATCGTGCCTATTCCTTGTTCTAGGTAACTTTGTGATGAAGTCCATGGTGATGTTTTCCCACTTCCATTCAGGTATCTCTGGTTGTTGTAATAAGCCCGAAGGCCTTTGATGCTCATCCTTCACCTTTGCACAAGTTAAACATTCGCTAACATATGTAGCAATATCCCTCTTAATTCCTGGCCACCAGTATATATCTCGAAGGTCATAATACATCTTATCCGCTCCATGATGTACGGAATACCTGGACTTATGAGCCTCATCCATAATTACTGTTCTCACACCTCCTACTAACGGAACCCATATTCGATCCATAAAGTACAAACTTCCGTCTCCTTTCCTTTCCATCTGCTGATCTAAACCATGTAACCTTTCAGCAAGTACGTTCTCCTGATTGAACGCCTCACCCTGAGCTGCCAGTATCATTCCTTTTACTCCAGATTGAATAGTCATAGCCATTGCCCGTACACGTTTAGGTTTCACCCGTTCCTTCCTACTTAATGCATCAGCCACCACATTCGCTTTACCCAGATGATAGCGAATTTCACATTCATAATCACTAAATAATTTGATCCACCTCCTTTGATGCATATTCAACTCCTTCTGATCAAATATGTGTTGGAGACTTTTATGATCCGTGTAAATGACACTTTTCGTACCATACAAATAATGTCTCCAAGTTTTTAGAGCAAACACTACCGCTCCCAACTCTAGATCGTGTGTTGTATAATTCTTCTCGTGGATTTTTAACTGACTTGACGCATAAGCAATTACCTTATTTTTTTGCATAAGCACACAACCTAATCCCTGATTAGAAGCATCACAGTAAACTATAAAATCTTCAACTCCATCAGGAAGTGACAATACCGGCGCATCACACAAATTATTTTTCAAAGTCTGGAAATCCTCTTCTTGTTCCACACCCCACACATACTTTTGGTTCTTCTGAGTCAACGAGGTAAGAGGTTTAGCAATCTTAGAGAAATTTACGATGAAACGAAGGTAGTAACCTGCCAACCTAAAAAATGATCGAATCTCAGACAACGTCGTATGAGCTTTCCAATTCTTTACTGCCTCTATCTTACATGGGTCCACGTGAATACCACTTTGATTAACCACGTGACCAAGGAAATGCACTTCTTACAACCAGAACTCACACTTGGAGAATTTAGCATACAACTTCTCCTTCCTTAATAATTCTAAAACTAACCTCAAATGCACTTCATGATCTTCCTTAGTCTTTGAGTAGATCAAGATGTCATCGATGAATATAATAACAAACTTATCTAAATACAGTTTACAGACTCGGTTAATCAAATCCATAAAGACCGCCGATGCATTGGTTAATCCGAAAGGCATAACGGTAAACTCAAAATGTCCATACATTGTTCGAAATGTTGTTTTTGGAATATCGTCCTCATGTACTCAGAGCTGGTGATAACCCGATCGAAGATCTATCTTGGAGAAATAACATGAACCTTGTAGTTGATCAAATAAGTCATCAATTATAAGGAGAATATATCGATTCTTAACAGTTAACTTGTTCAATTCTCTATAATCGATACACATACGAAAAGAGCCATCCTTCTTCTTAACAAAAAACACTGGTGCTCCCCACGGAGAATGACTCGGTCATATGAAACCCTTGTCTTGCAACTCTTGAAGCTGACCAGACAATTCTTGCATTTCCGAGGGTGTTAAACGATATAGAGACTTCGATACCGGGGTTGCTCCAGGAATTAAATCTATGCGAAACTCAACTTGTCTCTATGGTGGTAATCCCGACAAATCTTCTGGGAACACATCAACACAATCCCGCACAACAGAAATATCACCCACTTTCGGTTCATCTACCTTCGCGTTCATTAAAGCTTTGGCTACTCCTAACGTACGCTCCCCTTGAACCCTAAGTACCTCACCACCTATCAACGGTATTTCAACCACTTTCTCATGACACACTATTACAGCCTTATTTTGAGACAACCAGTCCATTCCCACAATCACATCAAAGCTCCCATGACCCAATGGTATCAAATTTATAGTGAACAAGGAATTTCCTAGTTCTAGTTTGCAATCTCGGATAATCCTATCCACTTCTACATTTTTACCATCTGCTATTTCTATCACATAACCAGGGTTTACAATACTAGGTTTCACATTTAGCAGAGACACAAATTCGGTAGAAATGAAACTAAAATCAGCTCCAGAATCAAAAAGTACAGTAGCAAAATGATCGTTCAAAGAAAAGGTACCCGTAACGACGTTAGGATCCTGCAAAGCTTCAAACGCATTCACATTAAAATCCCTTCCTCTAGCTTGATTCCCATTGTTCCGGTTGTTACGATTTCCCTCCAATGCTAATGGATTCCCTGCTTGACCCGGCGCTCGGTACAACTTGGGGCAATTGTACTGAAGGTGATCAGGGCTTCCACACTCGTAACAAGCCTTCCGATTATGACCCATTCTAACAGCATTCACAAGAGTTGCTCGCTTAAATGGTGCCTGACAATCTTTAGCAAAATGGCCAGGTCTTTGACAGTTAAAACACAACCTACAAACTCCATCCTCCGGATGATAAGTATAGCACTTAGTACACTTGGGATATTGGTTCACAATTCATTTTTAGGAGGAGTTGTTGCCACAAAACCCGCTCCTATTTTCGCCTTCTTTTTATCTCTCCATGACCCCCCAGATTTACCAGTCTCTTCCACTGCCTTCCTCTTCTCATTACTCTTTGACAAGGTACCATAGCTAATCGCTTTGTCAGTAAGTATGCCGGCTCTCAGAATTGCATTCTGGATAATTGTTGGCTGAGTCGCCTTGAGCATTCCCCTAATCTTAGGCACTAATCCCGCTACATACCTCTTGATGCGTGTCGACTCAGGTGTCACCAGATGTGGAACCAGCTTGGCCAATTCATGGAACCGATCCGTGTAAGCTGCATGGTTGGCTCCTACCATCTTGTGATTCCAAAATTCATTCTCCAACCTATCCATTTCATTACTTGGACATAATTCCTCCACCAACAGAGCCTTAAAATCATTCCAGGTCATACTAATTGCCACTTCACGGCCTCTTGCATGGATTTGAGTGTTCCACCATGTCAGTGCCTTGTTAACAAACGAACTAGCAACATATCTCACCTTCTGATTCTTTGTACACACACTATTATCAATCACCGATTCCATCTTCTTAAGTGCTATCGCACCTCCCTTTCCGTCAAACTCCTTAGGGCCGCATGCCTGAAATACCTTGTAGGAACACCCATTGTTCCCACCATTCCCATTGTTGTTGTTGTTGTTATTTCTATTGTTGTTATTGTTGTTCCTGTTGTTCACGTTGTTTGTCACTTGAGTGACGATCTGGGGAATGATATTTTGCAATTGCTGCGCAATGATGGCAGCGATGTCGAGTTGCCCATTTTCGTTGTCATTAGTCCGTGTTCAAACCATTCTGATTAAGATAGTATTAACGCACATTAGATGAGAGGGGAAAGGTTTCTAAATTTGCCATTCTATCAATATACAATTATAACTATATATATATATACATAGGTAATCAACCAAACAACATGTTGACATCAAATCCGCGTAATCATACTTGCAAGTCCACTTGTGTTGTGGCGCACGTATAATTTTGTTGAACACCATAATCATAAATGCCCCCTTTCACAAGTGTATTCCCTCCTATGACCACACTTCTTAATGTCAAGAAAACACATAACACATAGATCACCTCAACAAATCACCACATATGGAAAATGACTCAAAATCACTTAAATCATAATATTAAAATAATCCAACGAATTCCAATATTCAAAAGCAATATTCCTAATAAAATTCCAAACCAAAGTCAATCAATCTCAAAATCCTAAAATCTTAAAACACCTAAAGAGGCGGACAATCAAGCATTGATTCGAATTCCACTACCACCTGTATCTTCCATCTTACTGTCCCAAGGTCCACTCCTAGCCATGGACTCCAGATCCGAATCACTGTCGGATATGTCATAAATTACATTCTCACAGATTGCTTTTAACTTAAAAATATCTTCTTCCTCCTTGGTTGGTTTGTATTCTAGAAATTTGGTAATTGTACCATCTTCAGCGGTCACTGTTGTTTCAATCTTTAATACCTTTTCTCCCTTAACTAATTTTATGATCAACCTCTCTTCAACTCTGCATGGGTACATGTCAATCGGTATACGGATCTTGCGGCTACCCCGCCTTGCCCGAGCCCTCGTTCCTGGTTTATAGTATCCCCTACATCCTTTTGCAATGGCAACCCCTATGCGGAATTTCTTATGAAGGTGAGGAGGCATAGCTAATTTATCAAGAGATAAGGCACACTAAATCAGATAAAGGCAATCAAATAGCTAAAAAAATTTAACAAAACTAAGAAATAAAATCATGTAATTAAGGGGGAAAATGCATACTAGTTATACTACTAAACGCTTTAGCCCTAACATGCATCTACATGAAGGACTCCTAGGTTAGAGTCTAGGCTCAACCACCTACTTCTCTATAACCATTGGCTCTAATACCAATCTGTCACACCCCGCCTAGGCGGAAACACGAGGCGTAACATCATAGATATCATCACAACACATGGATATCATCACAACATCATGGATATCATCACAACCAATGAGACACAACGTGTCATGACAATATCTAACGCAAGATAAAGGAGTCTTGCATTACGATAGCAAAGTCATACCACAAGGAAACATAATCCAAAAGTCTAAACAATTAATAAACAACCAAGTATCAAACAATTCAAATGCCAAAATAAAAACTCTAGGAGATAGACTCTGCATGCAAGCCTACGGTCTCACTAGCCACTCTTCCTAACTGCATTATCCTCAAGACGATTACCTAAAATTGATGCTTAAAAACGTCAACATAATGTTGGTGAGAGTCATAGGTTTTAAGACACGATAATTAAATCCAACTGTAAATTACTGTGATAATAAAGAAAACATAGCAGGACAATAAATGAACTATCATACAGGCTAACATGCAAATCCAATCAATCACATAAATACCCAGCAAACGACTACAAGACATCTCATATCATACCAAGGTCCATGTGGTTACCCCCTTAGCCCAGGCCATGGATACTCCCAAAGTAACCTTCCTGCTTGCTAGGCCATAATACCATCCACTAGACAGGCCATGGATACTCGTAGGTGATCCCCCTGACTTAGTTCACAATTCTCAATATCACATCACAAAACATGTAGCACACAACATACAATAGTCACGTATAGTCTATGCATCTTTGATAACACATTATCACAGTAATCTAAACATTTCCAAACAGTTTGTATCATTTCCACCCTAATAAATCATAAGAAAAGAGGGGCTATGAAACTCACCTGATGCACAAGCAGCTTCCAAACAATATCAACACAAGCTATACAAGTACACACACAAATGTGTTACACACGACCAAGCTAAATGCTCAAGTCCATGTAACACTCATATGATGGATGTCTAAGGGTTTGATTAACCATCATGGGTCGCCCCAACACCATGCTCAACCTTAATCATCTTGTTAATACATTATACTAGTTAACTAGAATTTATCTAAAAATGCAGAATTTTAGCGTGTCTTAACCAACTTAGAAACCATACTTGCTGACCTTTATAATTTATACCAAAAATCATCTAAGCTCCTTTATATGTTTATTAAATACCTTGAGATTCCCAAGTACCCATTACAAGTGCAACTATCCTAAATAAAATCAAACTTCAAAACTGTCCTAATTCGGATCTGATTGCACACTAAAATGTATGGCCCTAACTATCATACTTAGATACACAATCAGAATCTCTCCTTCTAGGGTTTCTTTATATACATATAGAACTTAATTACTGTAGATTGGATAACTTTAATTCCACTTTTAAGTTAGGGTTTCACCCTCCCAAACATGACCTAATTTTGACTTGTATTTACTGTTTTGACCACTTTTGTTGCAAAAGTTATTTGAATGCCTTCTTGACCTTAAAAACCTTCTAGGCTGGATTTTCTGGAAAGTAGACTCTTTTGGCTTGTTCAGACTCAAGAAACATATCAATACACGTTTTTATCATCTAGATATCAGTCGTTGAACACGACCCAAAATTCTGCTCAACCCTAAATCAAGTTTTAACGTAAATCTAACCTAACCAATTGCATGAACATGACCCTAATCAAGCCCTAATCACTCTAGCATCATTAAATATCATTAATATTATGTATTTTTATGAAACCCTAGATCCATCATTGATTTTGTTACATGAATATACAAATCTAACTAAGAAGAACACACTTACCTTGATTACTAGCACCAAAACCACAAATCTTGAATGTTTCTTGGATCCAAAAGTGAAAATCGACTCCTTAGGGTTTTGGGAGGCTAAGATCGTAAGGCAAAAGGGAGAAGGAGAAGAAAATTATGAGCTAGGTTTTTTTAATACTTATCTTAATGTATCTTTATCCTCCTATATTTACAATTTGACTCTTAAACCCCTAAAACCCAACAAAATTGATCGCCCCATATTATTATTATTATTATTACTATTATTATATATATATATTAATCACCCTATTACTTACATTACCTTAAGTTTTTATAAAATCCTAAGCTAATTTGAGTAAACCTTTTCACTTAAACGCAACCTACTAGACTTTCTAAAAATAACTTTTCATTTCACATTTCACTTTCTATTTATGGAAAGTTTACTGCAAACTTCCATATTTCACTCACATGCTTCTTTTCCAATAACTTACACTTCTTATAAACGCTTAACTCTTAAACCCAAGAATTGACGTAGCAATGCATGCAACACGTCTTTCATTTCCATTATCACTACACGTGAACAAATGGAATACTTAACACCAAACTCATATGCACACAAAATAAGATAATCATTTACCTCTAAAATGACATCATGCACATATGTAGACCACTTCAACATAAATATAGAACACATAGTACGCTAGAAACATACAAAATGGACACTTGGCCATTTTTAAAGGTATAAACTAACTTGCTCAAATCACGGTTGTCACACAACCCATGTTTGATGAATACTTTCCACCTCCGCCAAAAGTTGTATCCCGTGTGCTTCCTGCTGTAACTCCAGTCAATGACAATACAACTGGTACACCTTCCTTAACTTCCATTGATCAAGATGCACCTTCGGCTAGTACTTTACCAACATCAACTGAAACACAGTCTCCAGTCATTTCTAAAGGTGTTAAAGAACAACTTCAACCTGCATAGTTTGATAATGATCCATTTCACGATATTCTCACTTCAGAACTAAGTTCTCAAGAATCATCATCAAATGTACAACCAGCCAACCTACCATTTGAACATTTTAGCAAATGGACGCAGAGTCATCCTTTAGAAAATGTGATTGGCAATCCTTCTCGACCAGTATCTACAAGACGCTAGCTACAAACAGATGTCATGTGGTATTTCTTTAATGCTTTTCTCACTTCAGTCAAACCCAAGACCTTTAAAAAAGCGTTGTTAGAATCCTCATGGATCGATGTGATGCAAAAAATTCACGAGTTCAAACTGTAACAATCCGCATTTTCACGTCATTTTACGTCAATAGATATCTAATTATTTATTTTAAACTTTTGCGCGTTCATTTTTAATTTTCAACGTTTAGTTAAATCGCGTAAACTAAAAATCAACAGTCAACGTAAACGGGCATCAAACAAATAAAAGTTTACGTCAAGCAAGTGTTATATAAGTATTACAAGGATAATTTATAACTTTTCATATTTTATTTTTATTTGTTACGTAAAACGTCTACGTTTCGTAATAAAATACATTTAGGCATACACGAAAGCACCTATACGTATCTATACTCAAACAAATACCCACTATTATACCCAATACCCAAAATTAAATAATTCTTCACTTGTTATAACCCTATGGCTAGTTCTAAAGTATTAACAAAACAAATAAATCCTTAAATCCCACTAGTGTCACCTCACTTTAGTTACAAACTACCAAGAGTACACCTTTAAAACTAGTTTCCATAAATTGGCACATCATGGTACCCTCCCTTGCTCCTTGGCTGTTCCCTCCTCCTAGGGAGGAGGAGAACATCTTACAACTTGTACTCAAACCACCCTTGGTTGATGGTTTTGTTTAAGGTAATTTTCCACATTACATTTGACTATATAAGGAAAGTCCTAGGGATTTTTATACACACTTCTCATTCCCATTTGCAAGTAAACTTCCATTTTCTCTTTTGTTTACTCTACACAACCCATGGCTCAAAATAGTTCTTTAGGATTTCTATAACTTTGATTCTAGCACGATTATTAGGGTTTTCATAATAAATAGGGTTTTCTTGAAAGTATTTAAGGTTAAATACTTGGGTTGATTTGTGTATAATCTGCATACATCTTCATTAAGGTCCAAACATAAACCCTAGTCTTTCTATTCATTTATTTTCATGCATATATATTGTTTATATTGTTAATAACCATCTAGGGTTTGTTTTATGAATTTATAAAATAAAATAGGCTTGTACATGATTTGAATATATATATATGTGGAAATGATGTTAAAAATATGACGGAACACAAGAATATAGTTTATGTAAGTATTGGTTAATTTATAGATTTGGTTTATAAATTTATTTGTTCCTTTAGAGATTTCTCTTGTTATATAACATGAGACATATACGCTAGTAATTTTTATTGGGCTAATCGTCTTGAAATGTATCTAACTTGTCACTTTTTACAGTTTCATGTACTAAACTTTTTTTTCTTATTAAATCAACAAAATTTTAAATTAGTGCTTTTAAGTGAACCATGTGACCGGCTAGTAGATTAACAGGTCACATGGTACACTTAAAAGCACGAATTTAAAAGTTTGTTGATTTAATAGGAAAAAAAAGTTTAGTGCACAGAACTATAAAAGATAACAATTAACATTTCTGGATAACTTTTGACTATAGTATTTGAACCGTTTGCGTTGACCCGATTGACTTTTCACCAATCATATGACCTGATTATATAGCCTATCCCCCCCTCCCCGTTTTATTACCATTTATTAGAAGGATAAGGATAAAGCATATTACAATTCATTTCCTTTTTTCCTTTTACGAAATCGCTATATAAGAGTAAACACCAACCAATCAATTGAACAATGGCAGATTCTTGGAAGGATAAAGATTGAACGAAAGTTGTACTAACTAATGAAATCATGGAGTATGTTATTGCTAAATATGGGAAGAATTGGAAGGAACTCGATGAGATGGTTGATATCATACTCGAAGAGTTTAGGGGAAAAAGCCTATAATGAACCGGAGGTCGCGAAAGGTTAGTGTACAGTGCATTTGCGAAAGATCAATGATATTTGTTGAATTATTCAATATTTGGAACGTAAAAGGGTGTTTTAATTGTGTGGTTAATGTTTTTAGCTTATTAGATTAATGTGAAGTTTTAGATTTGCTAATTTAATAAGGGGCTTATGAAGTTATTTATTTAAAAATGAACTTCCTGTTTAAGTGCTTATTTTACTTTGAATAAGCAGTTTAACCAAGAATTGCTTGAAAACAAGTTGTATACTAAGTGATTACTTAAGTCTAAGGTGTTATCTTCTTTGAAAGTATTATGATTAGTGTTATCTGTTGGATTGTCTTGTATTTGGTATGTTAGTATTCTATTGACATCTTATTGTTTGAAATTGCAAAAGTGATTGTAATATCATCTAGTGATGAAGATCTCTTGACTGATGAAGAAATTGTGTTAATGGGTGATGTTAGTTTCTCAGACATCAATGATGATGATAGTACTAAAGAACAACCACAAGCTTTTTCAACTTCAACTTCAAGACGTTACAAGAAAATCTTCATGACTAGATGTGTACTTTTTCTTAAAGCTTCTAATGCACCAGTTGATCAATATGTTAATAAACCTATAAAAAGCAATGTTAAATTGACTAATTTCATTCTTGCTTTAAGAGCTCCTAATGCTCCAGATGTGGGATCTTTAAGCACAAAGAGGAAGTCCAAATAAGCTTTTCTATTTGATATGTGTAGTTTGGTTTAAGAGCTCTTAGTTGTAGTTTGAAGTATGATTTGATTAGTGCAGATTCTGAAGTTCAAGTAATTCTGCTTGTAGCCTAGACATTTATGTTCAATAATCCTCTTATGTACCTGTTTGTTTGTTTTGCATGTTTCGGAAATGAAGTTAAGTCAAGTTAGAAATGCAGCGGAATGTTGTTTGTTTTAATGTTTGTTTGTTTATGTTTATTAGATGCAATGGATATAAGATATTGGGTTTGAATGTCACGTTTGTAGTAAGAAATATGCTTTTACAGTCCTAGAGATATTGTACTCATTTAATTTGGATGTAATCCTGAACCACTTTGTGTCATCTATTTGTGTCACGACCCTAAAATATCGCAACGGGAAGGTAACCGGGGGCGTGACTTCATAATACATAAGCATAAGATATATAAAGAACAACCTCTATATGAGTCGTTAAAAAGGTGATCATTTTATATTAATAAAACAAACTAAGTTTTCAACAAAATACAATAAGATATAATTCAACACAAAATATTAATTTGTTTGAATGTTATCCAAATAATTATTGTTATGCAGGAAAAGACTTCAAGGATGCGACTTCACAAGCAAGCCATGCAGTTCAAGAACCTGAGAAATACATGCTAAAATGTCAACAATAATGTTGGTGAGTTCATAGGTTTTAGTAATCAGTCATGTTTAGTAAAAGTAGTATGGACCACAAGATTTCAAAGTGTGACCATTATAATAAATACAATATCACATAAAATGTATTATGATTGCACTAAGCTCATGACACCGAGTGTTGACAGAGTTTGTGTTTACATGTTGTTTCCCCTGTAGGTGTCTATCCCGAGACACCCAAAGTTCCCAAATACAGTGCATTTGTTTGCCTAACCGGTCAACCCGAATGGGGGATGTCAATCCTAATAGATCTGTTCACAGCATTTGTGCTTACACCAAGTAATTAACGGTTTATGATAATGGTGGGGCCATTGTAGGATAATGGTACTTAGGCAATCAATAAATGTTTAATGTACTTGCGTCCATATGTAAAAACGAGCAATGTATCTCACTCCGAGATTTGTAAAATCAAGATACAAAGGTTTGTTTGGTAATCGGTTCATAACACAAGGTGTTCGGTTTGTGAAGTTAAGTCTAGACAACTTAACGTATTCGGTTGACGTGATTGTGTGAGCAACCGTAGAGGCGATATATTTTAGTCGCTTTACTTGTTTCAAGATCAATTGGCTAAGAGGTACGCTTTCTATTTACTTCTTGTTAACGTGTTAATCATATGCTATTACTAGATCCATCTGTTACGTACTCGTAGCTAAATTGGTTAGCTAGATTGTTAAATCCCAACAAGACCCACAAATTGAACTAACCACCATTTCAAGGTTCATACAAAGAAATTCAGAAATTTATCTTCGTTATCCGATCCTTTTTTGATTTTTCGATTGATGTTTTTTTGTGTATTTGTGTTCATTCTATTAATTCACATGTTTATGTTTATGTCCGTCATTGCGTGTTCATATATGTTTATCGGTTTGAGTCTTAATGTGTGTTGTAATAGTGTGTTGGTGTCAATTATTGTCGAGTGTTTTAGTAAGTGTCCAGTTTTAATTTCTAAACAATAACTTCATACTTGCAATACGAGATTGAAATTATTTTGAGTTTGTGAAACAGTTAAAAGGAAATATGTATTTGTCTGTTTTGGTGAACTTGTAAAAAATGTTTTTTTCGTAAAAAACAAAAAGACAAATTACTCTATCTATACTACATATAAAGCATTTTGCCCCAAATGCTTAAAACCGAATTTCTTGAAACTGAATTTCTTAATCAATTAATGTTTCAAACGCATATAACAGTTCTACACGCATATAACAGTTGTGCGCATACGCATATTATGAAAACTTTTTAATACCATTAATGGTGATTGTTAATTTGGTCGAATGTTGAATTATTGAAAGTTAAAAAGTAAAGTTGTTCGGGTCCATTATAAACCCATCTTCATATCTCATTTTCTCATTCTCTCTCTCTTAAAAAAACACACAACACCACAATCCATCTCTCTCTCTCTTAAAAAAAACACAGCGCCACCGTCGGCTGCCACCCCACCACTGCCGGCTGCCACCACCACTGGACATGCTTTCGCCGTTGTAGGTTAGTCGGAATATGTGTGTTTTATATTTAAAGTTTTTTAATATTTATTATAAAGTTTATTTTGTAAACTTTATTATTTTTGAGTTTTGTTTATAAATCTATGTTTCTTTTAAGTTTTAAAGGTTTTATTCTTTATAAATCTTTATATCTGTTTATGTTATAACATTTTTTACAGGTGTCGCCGGAATCTTTGCTCGCCGGAATCTTTGATCGCCGGAATCTTTGCTCGCCGGAATTATTGGCTCACTGAAATCTTTAGACACAGTCTTGTCGGCATTTATGTTGAACCCGCTGCATTGCCGGAATCCTCTATGGTTCTCTTAAAAATTTTGTTATTAAATTTTTTGTATAAATTTTACTGAAAATTTTATTTGTGTAAATTTGTTTGAATAAATTGTTTTGTTTGCTTATAAGTTTTATTTATGAATTTTGTTACCTAAATTTGTTGTAACTTTGTTATTAATTGTTTCTTATAATTTGTTGAATTTTTCTTAATAATGTTGTAGTTGGTTGACATTTAAATTATGTCTATATTTTGTTAGAAGTGTTGTCATTTTATTGTATAAATATTGAAAACTGTGTTTATTTACTCGAATATTTATTGTATTGTGTCATAGTCAACTTGAGAATTTTGAATATTAATCATCAACTTTGAATTTTGGTGTGATATGAATTTGAATTATTTAAAATATTAAATGAGTGAAAAACTTAATTTATCTTAAGAAACTATTTAATCAATAAAATACATAGCTGGACGATTGAAAGATATGGTAGTAAATTGAATTTTGTTCATTGAAATAGTAATAAAGTGTGACAAATTTGTATTTATTATGTTTCTATTTTTTTATTTTTTATTTTGGTATGATCATTAAGTAGTAAAAATGTATTTATTATGAATGAAACATATATTATTTTAAAAGTCTTATTTTACTAACAATTTATTTTGATTGAAACATGCGAAAGGTAACTTAATAATGTTACTATAATTTCTCGAGATTTTAATTACACGTCGATTACTGTTTCATGTTACATGCGTTTGCAATTATATTTTGATCTTTTCACGTTCTATTTTGAATGTTACACAAAACACTTACCATAACAACGTATATCGTTAATTATCTACCGCTAGGAATTTCCGCAGCTATGCGCGGGTATTCGTCTAGTTTCAATAAAGACTGCGTTCAATTTGACCAAACCGTAATACAATTTTTGCAATTACTATATCGGGTAGGTTATACATGCCCTTAAAAAGTCATTCGTACCCCTTATGTTTTTTCGGTTTTTTTATTTTTTAATTTTTTATAATTTTTTATAATTTTGTTTATATTATAAAACTGTGAAACTAAAAGTGCGAAATAAAAATTATAAAGTTTAACGAGTTAAAATATGAAACTGACAAAAAATACGGAACAGATTCTGATAAAAAAAACTGTGTTCTACTGTAAACAGAAGGCCAAAAAGATTTTTTAGTACCATTTTAATACTTTTTTGATACTTTCCCGTGAGCCATGAGTACCAATATTATTACCCTTACTATATGAGAGATGATTTATACATACGTTTATTTTATCATTCAACACTAAATATTTATTTTAATTATAAATGGCAAAAAAAAAGGAATGCTAGGTTCATATCATTTTTACAAACGAATATTCACACCCACATGTGGCATTTGAAATGTATCAATTAGGTTGCATTAAATTTTTTCTTTTCTAATTTTTACCCTCTATAATCATATGACACATATAAATGTAAATGTTTGTTTGTAAAAATGATGTGAACCTAGCATTGCTAAAAAAAATTGCATACAAATCACCTCCCTTACTCTATTTCTATTTTTGACTGGATATCCATTGTTACCACTATAGTACTGTACTACACAAAGATAGATAAAAAGCAACAAGTGAGTCAGTGACGCACCTCCCCACCGAATAACTCCCAAACACCCTCATTACCTTAACGAATCACCACCCGCCACGTCACCACTAAAATCCTAATCCAAACATCCCATCACTAGCCCCCTACCTACACCCGCACCACACCAGATCCCACCCCCTTTTAATACACACGTGTCACATCAACATTATAACATCTTACACAACATCAGTCATTCACACCATTTCTCTCTCTAATCACTGATGCAAAAACACACATAGTTCTACACACAGTGAGTGTGTAACACGAAATTAAGCTTAATCTGAACCTATTATGGCGGGAAAAAAGCGTAGGAAGCTTAGATTGTAAGTCAATTGCATCAATTTCAGCTCAATTTCGATTGGCTTGGGGAAATTTGGGGAATTAAGGGTTTAGGGTTTATAGATGTGAGATCTGTGTTTGGTTATGTAATTGAGGTGCTGAAATGATTAATTTGAATGAATTTGGATTAAATTTGATGTGATTTATGGTTGATTGTGTTTTGGATTGAAACTGATTGAAATTGGATGTGATTGTGTGGTTAATTGTGTTATTGATTAATTAATTGTGGTTCATTTGGTGGTTTAGGGTTTATAGTCAAAATTAGGGTTTGATTGTGATTGATGAATTTGTTGTTCTGTGTATGGATTGTAAATGTAGGTTGTTATTTTGTATGAATTTAATAATAACTAGACGAATACCCGCTATTTAACTAGTTGTCAAGGTTTAGAATTGATAAAGTTTAATGCGTATATTAAGGGGTATTTAAGGGCAATTCAAACTACATAAATTTAAGTTTTTCAACATTCAAGAAACGGGATTTTATAGCGGGCAAAAGTTGCAGTGATAAAAAAAGTTTATGGGTTATAAACGAAAAATAATAAAAGTTTGAGGATTTGGGGATTAAACACTATTTAAAACGGAATGAAATTATGATTTCCATATATAGTTTTCTTAATTTCAACAATAGGGTGTAAACCCTTTATATATATAGTATAGATATAGATAATAAAAGCACAAAATAGGTTATTGTGCTAAGTTGTTATCGAAGTTAGCAATACGGAGTGTATTGGAATTGCTAAGATATTCTGCTTGTCATAAGTTCTGGCAGAGTATCTAAATTGCTTCTGCTTATTTTGTGGTAAAATAAGCAGAGTTTGCTTTAGATAAGCAACTCGGACACTGCTTCTGATAAGCAGACTCGGAGTCTGATTTTGATAAGAAAGCTCACACCTTCTGCGTTAGGTAAGCAGGCTCAGACTGTGCTTCAGATATGCAGACTCAGACTCTTTTGATAAGCAGGCTTTGATTAGAAAATCTGATAAGCAGTCTATGTCAAGGAAGTCCGCTGAATAAATGGATTATATTAGAAATGTCAAACAAATTATTGGTTTTTTTGAATATAATTGCATTTTTTTATAAATCAAACATATCGATTATTGAGAGACGCTCTTTCCTGAAGTTATTACTTTTAAGCATCTTGTTATTACTCATTCATAAGCAGAAAAATTTAACAATCCCAAACACCCTCATATACTAATATACTATATTTCTGGGTCTTAAAAGGCAAGTTATATTGTAACTAGAATTGGATTTGGCAAACACTGCAAAAATGATTATTGTGAATTTGTGACTTCAAGTGGTCGTATTTACTTTGTGGACATCCAAACAACCCCTATATTCTGTAGTAGCTTTGGGGTTATGATGTATTAGGTACTTCGTACTTGGGAGTAATGTATATTGAAATAATGAAATATTACACCAATGTTAATGCTCTATTCTCATTTATGTGAATTTGTTTTTGTAGGTTGTCGGACACATTTACGGATGATAGGAATGTGTCGGTGAAAGAAAATAACGAGCAGGAGCATCGTGAGTCATGGTCTGATCTACCAGTAGAGCTTTTGGAGTTGATAATTTCTCAATTAACATTAAGGGATAACATTCGGACTTCTAAAGTGTGCAAAAGATGGCTCTCTGTTGCTTTGTCAGTTAGAAAAGTGAACAAGCCACCATGGCTTATGTACTTCCCAAAGCTTGGTCACCTATTTGAGTTTTATGATCCGTCAGAACGCAAGACGTATTCACTTGAATTGCCAGAGTTACATGGATGTAGGATTTGTTACAATAAAGATGGATGGTTGCTGTTATATAAACCAAGAACAATGCGTGTTCTATTCTTTAATCCCTTTACACGGGAAATGATTAAGTTACCTAGATTTGAAATGACCTACCAGATAGTTGCCTTTTCCTCTTCCCCTAAGTCTCCCGACTGTATCCTTTTCACAGTTAAGCATGTGAGTCCTACGGTGGTTGCTGTCAGCACTTGTCACCCAGGAGCCACCGAGTGGACCACTGTGAATTACCATAATCGGCTGCCATTTGTTAGCAGTATTTGGAATAAGCTTGTTTTCTGCAATGGGCTCTTCTATTGTTTGAGTTTAACCGGATGGCTTGGAGTTTATAATCCAGTCGAGCACACATGGAGCATTCGTATTGTGCCGCCACCACGGTGTCCTGATAATTTCTTTGTGAAAAATTGGTGGAAGGGGAAGTTTATGGCAGAACATAAAGGAGATATTTTTGTTATATACACGTGTTATAGCGAAAACCCGATTATTTATAAGCTAGATCAGGTGAATAAAGAGTGGGTAGAAATGGAAGATCTTGAGGATGTGACACTATTTGCGAGTTTCTTGTCATCCCATGCAAGAACTGACCTTCTTGGAATGATGAGGAATAGTGTGTATTTCTCTAAAGTTCGTTTTTATGGAAAACGATGCATTTCATACTCTCTTGACCGCCAACGATACTACCCACGAAAACAGTGTCATGATTGGGGAGAGCAAGATCCGTTTGAGAGCATTTGGGTCGAACCACCTGAAGATCTTTCAAACTTCAAGTGGGAAGGCTAATTAAGCAGGTAATCAATATTTTGTTTCTCTTCCTATACTGTCATGATTTCTATGTAATTAGTGCGTTAAATGTTGCAAAGTTAGTCTGGGAACAGTTCGTAGTCCCCTGCCCTTGTGTTAGATGTTTAAGTTGGTATTTCTAATTTAGAAGCCGTAGAAAAACTACCTAAAAATGGATTTGGCAGATACACAATTCAGTTGTCAGAGACAACGTTCTACAAACTATATGTCTCAGTGGTTCTAAACTAAAAACGCAAACGTTAGCATATGATAAAAATGCGTGTTTTGTGCATCTGTATGAACTTCCAAGCACTATAGGTATTCAGCATATCAAAGAATCAAGTATGATCTGTTTGAATTTTCCAACTTTCAAGCACTAAAGAGAAGTGAGAAGTTGTAGTGCAATAGTTTCATTGTTGGCTTGTTATTTTATAAGCTGTTGTTTCTTTCTGGTTGTTAGTAAGTCTATTCTGTTATCTTTTTTTGTGGCTAAAAGAGTGCTTGTTCTATGCAGTGTTGTTTGAGCAACCGTGAATAAATCTACACGAAGTGCTCCTTTGGCATATGTAAAACTGAATAAGTAGGATGGAAGTAATCTGAGCCTCATTTATATTAGGAAATCATGTTAAACCTGAAGCAGAGTAGTGCCGGACGAAACAGGTTTTGTAGCTTCCAAAATGGTTGCCGGCAACAGTGCTAAGTAGCAGTTTGAAGTGCAAATTAGATAGCTATATAGTATATAGTTCATTATGTAGAAGGATAGATAAATTATCTTTTCTTTTGACAGTCTTGTAACCAAAACTTGATGCATTTGGCCATGGTGGCAAATTGGTATTGTCAGGATCTTTGTTAATTGTAGCAGTTTACTTTTTACTTGCATGTTACTCATATGGTATTCAAAATTTGTACAATGCTTAGCGTATTAAGAAAAGGGAGGTGATTTGCCCCCAACCTGATTTGTTTCATACGCATAAGACGTTTCTTGTTAATAGTTCTACCATATGTGATGCATGTAAATAGTTGTGCCATGTTTGATACAATGCGTATTCCTTTTTTATGCGACTCAAATTACGTTGTGTACTTGTGTAAAACACTCGTTTGAAAAAGAGTTCAGATCATTTAAGCTGTTTATAAAAAATCGGAAGCATTTGATTGGGGGATTTATTTTTTGTTACTGTTTTCATGACGAAAGATTTTAGAAGTTAGTAAAACATATGAAATTTAATATTAGGTGTATACGGTGCAAGTGTCAAGAAATATCATATGTACTGTAGAAAGACCTGCAGAAAACATGTCCAAATAAAACATCCTAAATGAAGAGCCACTTATCAGTGGAGAGCGTACATCGCATTAAAACCAGACTAAACCAAAGGTAATAAACCAAAATCAACAATCATACAACTTTGAACGAGCCGCTAGTGTCGATGTGCATCAAGCTATAAATCTATATAGATATTTGAATCTTTTGATTTGAAAAAGAGATTTAAATGTTGTGCTGTGTATCATGCTTTCTCAGTAAGTTCAGTCCAACTCTGGTTCTTTATTACACCACATAGAAGAATTACCAAGAACCATAACTAAAAACTAGTCTTTACAAATTCTGCAACTAATATCTGGTTCAGATATAGCATAAACTCCGAGCAAGGGGGTACACATTCGCTTATTCATCAAAAACATGCAGTCTTAATTATGGCTCACAAACAAACTGATTCAAATCAAAACTAGAGCATTTTTTTCATTCTTTTGTATTTTTATTCATGAAGCTTGCCCGCCCATCCGGGCGGGCTATGAAACTAGTTAGGTGTATACGGTGCAAGTGTCATGAAATATCAAGTGTACTGTAGAAAGACCTGCAGAAAACATGTCCAAATAAAACATCCTAAATGAAGAGCCACTTATCAGTGGAGAGCGTACATCGCATTAAAACCAGACTAAACCAAAGGTAATAAACCGAAATCAACAGTCATACAACTTTGAACAAGCCGCTAGTGTCGATGTGCATCAAGCTATAAATCTATATAGATATTTGAATCTTTTGATTTGAAAAAGAGATTTAAATGTTGTGCTGTGTATCATGCTTTCTCAGTAAGTTCAGTCCAATTCTGGTTCTTTATTACACCACATAGAAGAATTAGTGTTTATACTGCACCAAGAACCATAACTAAAAACTAGTCTTTACAAATTCTGCAACTAATATCTGGTTCAGATATAGCAAAACTCCAGACAAGGCGGGTACACATTCGCTTATTCATCAAAAACATGCAGTCTTAATTATGGCTCACAAACAAACTGATTCAAATCAAAACTAGAGTGTTTGACATTCCAGTCCTTGTTCTGTTACATATGTTAGTTTCAATATGGAACACTTGATGGTTGCAGTTTGGTTTTAGGTCGCCAGTGCTATATTTACTAAGAAACTGCACAGTGATTGTCTGAAGCTTTAGGATACAAAATTTGAGCAACAAACACCTTAAAAATTTTACTAAACGACATACTTGTATATTGACAGAATGCATGATAGTTTGATAATGTCAAAGCTTAAGAAATTTTTACGCCAAGACCATTGACACCAAATGTAAGCAAAGTGAAGCCTAAGAAACAGTAAAATAGAAAGATCCAAAAGGTTCAAAGAAAACAGGCAAATTCATCCAGCTCAGCTAACGTTGTTCTCTGCTGCTTCACTTATAACACTGCCTCCTCAGATAAACAAGTGCCTGTAGTCTCCGTTAGCATGTTGGCACAGCTGGTTGAAATTATTTGTATCTGGAAATATCAATATACAAATATATAAATACACAATTATTGCAAAATGTATTTCAATGTGTCATCAAACATACAAATAAGGAAAACTATATTGTAGACATATGAATCGTTCCTCGCTAACTGCAACCATGATTATAAGGTTTAGATGTGTATTTGAATTATTTTAAACAGTCGCTTAATGAAAACAAAACTGTTAATGCAAGACATTCTACCCTTAATGCCCCCACATTGCTTTTAGGATGACCTGAGAAGACGACTATGTTTGCCAATTTGGCAATTGTACAACTGCCAAAACTAAATTTAGATATACCATTTGTTGTCATAAACTAGGAGCATTATTGGCATTCAAGTAACAAACATGTATCATTAGAGCATGTGTAAAGAATCTAAAGTAACATTAACATATCTTCCTGATATAGGAGTATAACAAAACTATTGTCAAGCTTATGGTTTTCCTTTATCTAAGTTAGCAATGTCCAAAAGCGACATTATATCCAGCTATTTACGCCAACAAGACAGCTACCATAGAGGTAACAATAGTTATTGCAAAGAAGCCAAGTGACTACTGAGTTCTTATCAGGAAAACTGCTCAGATGGTCAACAGTTCAACTGCATTAAAAAAAGTTTGAAGCAGAAAGATGGAGGAGAATCTACATACAAGGCCACATAGTTATGTCTTCTCTCAGTTCTTAATAACTTTTTGTTTCAAAAAATTCTATCATGGTCAAAACAGATCTGGTAGTCTCAGGAATCACTCATACAAAAAAACAAAGGTTTGCATACAAATGTAAGTCAGCTAGTCCCTATCAGAGAAATAACATATGTATAGCTTACATTTGAATTCACAGATTCTGATAGTGCATAAGAATCATCTCTTATGAAAAATAAATCTGCAAACTTTTGATAGCATGTATGGCATAAAGCATGTATTTGTTTTTGTTTTTTTCAGTCTAAAGCAGGGACTAATAATCTAGTCCCAACTATTTTTTTTTGGTAACCATGGTTTCCGCTCTTTAGGCCGACTAATCCAGGGGGTTTGAACCCACCGCCACACAGACTCAAACCAGGTAAAACCCTCCCTTTTCAATAGGTTGGCGTTTGCACCTAGCAGGAATCGAACTTGAGACCTCACACCTTTTAGTGTGATAGTCGCAAGCCCTTTTACCACTAGGCCACCCCTGAGTGGTTAATCTAGTCCCAACTAATAGCAATCAACTAGCAAAAATCAATTAAAAAAGTGAACATATACATACTGCTAGATCATGCTTCAAATGAAACCAACATTAAACAAAAAATGAACTTTCAATCTGTAAGCAAAAGCCATACCAAATGAATCACCAAAGTTAGTCACAATCTCAGCACGAATAGATTGAGGACTTTCAGCAACACCAATGACTTCAACAAAAGTCGTAAGAGGAGACGGCATATGTCCCTTTACAACAATTTGTTGTTCATCAGTCGATCTCCCAGTCACACCATTAGCATCAGGCCTGACTACCTGAATCACTGTCCTCACTCTTCTGCCCACATAACTCGTCATAAAAGCACCATTCACAAGAACAGCTGGGTTTGATGTATCCATCTCCTACATAATTCATTAAGATTTGGAAAATCCTATTAATTCATCAAAGCATAAACTCAACCAGCACAAATTCGTTGAAACCAATAATCTTATAAAACAACAAATAAAACAGTTTAAATTGACCATATTAATCCATATAAATATCAAACGGAAGGCAAAAACCCAAACATTACTTTTATCAAACACTTGGTGTGCATAAATATTAAGTAAACCATAATATCAGATTCTAAAAAGATAACACTAAATCATATAACTAAAACCATCAATAAACAATAAGTCCAAAAGGGTATTTAAAAATATCATCAACAGATCAAAACACAAACACTATAATATTAATCAAATAATTTTATGAGTAAATACATGTATAAAAATGGAGTTGAGTAGTAACCTGTTGATAGGTTGAATTAGAATAATGACTTTGCAGAGATGAGATGAGAAGTAAAGGTAGATTGAGGGTTTTTGAAATGGGCTTTATTTTGCTTTATAAATTTTGGAACCCTAAAAAGACAAATGGCGGTAAAAGTTCCCGCCAACTCGTAAAGTGTTTTGGGCCGGATCCAAATCAATGAGTAAATTGCAAAAAAGTCCAACTGGTTTCGCTTATGGGTGTTGATCGGTTCGGTTAAAAAAAAATTGGGTCAACCTGAAAACCGAACCAAATTAGAATTCAACCAAACCAAATCAAAAACCGAATTTGAATTCGGTTCGTTTTTTTGGGTTGACCTGAATAACCTGAATTACCCGAATTATTTTAAAAAAGAAAAAAATACACAAATATTTGGAAAAAATATATATTTCAAGCATAAAAAGTGTTTTTTTATATTAAATAAAATTTTATTTATCTTTTTTTATATATAAATGTATAAATATATATATAGTTATGATCAAATAAGAAGTTTTCTTAAAATAAGAAGGATAAGAAGTAACTATAACCGCATAT
>BQNB010014948.1:0-45945 GCA_026074375.1 Tanacetum coccineum
TAAGCAATGTTTTCAGGAGGTCAATAGACACGAGGTGCCAAGGATGCATTGGATTATGTTTTGGATTGCACTGTTAAAGATTTATGTGCCTCATGTTTTGGGAAATCTATGTTATCTTTTGTAATGTTAAACAAAAAACAAGTAAAGCTATAAGCTTTTGTAATATGCCTTTTATTTAAATCCAATGTATCAATTTAAACGACTTTTGTGTCGTTCTTATATATATCTTGTGATGTTGATCTTGAAGTAACATGCCCCGGATCCTTATTCTGCTGCGACCCATTTTGGGGGTGTTACATCTATAGTTGCTCTTAGCTCTAGAGTCCCATCAGCAAGAGTTAAGGCAGTTGCAGTCTGCCAAAACTGTTTGACTAGGGAGTCATAGATAGTAGGATTATGTGTTAAGGCATACCTGATGTGCGAGCCTTTTAAGAAGTCTACTATCTCTGCAAACCCTGCACTTTCTTTAGGTTTCCTTAAGAACCCCACTTGGTTATGCTTGTCGCAGTATTTCATTGAATCCATTTGTTGAAATTGAAGTGAAAAGGTTGTGATTGGTGGTGAATAGCAACTGGGTTGGACTCGTTTTGGTAACTTGGAATTGATGGTAGCTGCTAATTGACGGTATATGCGAAAAGATAATGAATTGCAATTTGTCCCTCTGAAAAAATAGGCTCTTTTGAATGAAGAAAACTTATTTTAGGTGAGATAAAACAGTAAATATCCAATTTGTATCATTATTCGCTTAAATATACCCGCAAAATATTCTAACGGTCATATGGACAGTCAAATCAAAGATTTTACCACCAAACAGTCCAAACAGTACTAACGGCTAGTTACCAGAATTAATATTGGCCTACCAGACTTAAGTCTGGTCAACCAGTATTAATGTATCCACAACTTCAGGTCAACTTAAATCCATGCTCCAAACCTTCTTGCAATCCACAAGCATCCTAAAAAATTAGTCTAACACCAAGAAAAATATTGCAGATATAATTCTATATCACTATTAACCTATACTAACTACCAGACTTAATACTGTAACTACCAGTATTAACATTAACTACCAGGATTAACGTTGAAGTACCAGGATTAACTTTTAACTACCAGGATTAAGAGAATAACTACAAGAATTAATTCTACTTAAGCAGTATTACTATATTACACACAATACATTTAATCCTCCCCTTAAATGTAGCTATGGATTCATCATACCAACATTAACCACTAAGAAATTGAACCTTGGTCCATCAAAAGCTTTGGTCAATAGGTCAGCTACATTAAAGTCTGTGTGAATTTTCTCCACCCTAATGAGCTTCTTCTCATAAGCATCTCTTATAAAGTGGTGTCTGATTTCTATGTGCTTTGTCTTTGAGTGATACACTGGGTTCTTCACTATGCAAATTGTGCTTTCATTATCAATGTGTATTTTGGTATTTATGAAATTGAAACCATATTCTAGCATCTAATTTTGAACCCACAATACCTGTCCACAGTAACTTGCAGTAGCTACATATTCAGCCTTTGTGGTAGAGGTGGCCACTATAGTTTGTTTCTTGCATTGCCATAAAATTAATCTCCTGCCAAGAAATTGACAACCTCTTGTTGTGGATTTCCTATCAAGGTTTGCCCCAGCATAGTCACTATCTGAGTAGGCTTCCAGGTCAAAAGATGAGTCTTTAGGATACCATAAGCCCAAATTGGGTTTGCCCTTAAGGTACTTAAAGATTCTCTTCACAGCATGTAGGTGTGAAGTCTTAGGGGTAACCCGAAAACGAGAACAAGCACATACTGCAAACATTATATCAGGCCTAGAGGCAGTTAAATACATGAGAGAACCTATCATGGATCTGTACAAGTGTACATCCACATCAGCAGCTTCCTCATCTTTTGTCAATGCCACCTTGGTCTCCATTGGGGTTATTGCATTTTTCACACTTGCAAGGTCAAACTTTTTCAGCATCTCAGCAACATACTTGTCTTGAGAAATGAAAATTCCATCTGGTATTTGTTTGACTTGCAATCCAAGGAAGAATGTGAGTTCACCCATAGAACTCATTTCAAACCTGCCTTTCATCAAGGCTTTAAATTCATCACACCAAGACTTTCTAATGGAACCAAAAATGATATCATCAACATACACTTGAACCAGCATGATATCCTTCTTGTCTTTCTTAAGAAACAAAGTCTTGTCAATAGCACCTCTCCTGTATCCATGCTTTTCCAAAAAGGTTGATAGAGTAGCATACCAAGCTCTAGGAGCTTGATGTAATCCATACAAAGCTTTGACAACCTTATAAACCTTCTTAGGATGTTATAAACCTCTTAAGGATAATCAGGATCAACAAACCTAGGAGGGTGTAGAAATATTTATACCTCTTCATTATAGTGCCTTACTGAGAAAGCACTTTTTACAATATTTTTTTCCCATAGGTGGGGGTAACTAGGATCCCCATAAATGAGGCAAAGGCTAAAAATAACCTGATAGCTTCTATTCTTGCCACAGGAGCAAAAGCCTCATCATAGTCAACCCCCTCTTCCTGTTTGTAACCTTGGGCTACTAATCTTTCTTTGTTCCTGACCATAACTCCTCTTTCATCTCTCTTGTTTCTGTAGACCCACTTTGTTCCAATAACCTTTGCACCATTGGGTAGATCTACCAGAATCTATACTTGTTGAAGTTTGAATTGTAATAACTCCTCCTACATAGCTTCAACCCAGCTCTCATCATCAAGAGGTTCAGAGACTTTCTTTGGTTCATCCTGAGATAAGAAACAAGCAAAAAGACAATGCTACTGATCTTTGTGATTATTCCTTTGCTGTGCCTGAATGTAGCTTACAAGAGCATGAGCTCCTGTATGTATCTTTACTTTGCTTCTAGTTTGTACAACTGACTTAGGATCACCAAGTATTTGACTTTGTGGGTGAATATTATGAATCCTAAGAGTAGGAATTGGACTGACAGCAACTTCTGTTGGTAAGTTGTTGAAGACATGAATGACACCCTCTGTATCATAGGAAGCTGCATCAAAAATCCCTTTCTGAGGCTTGTGAAAGATTTCGCTTGTACATTATCTTAATCGTCTAGATCAGCATGGTGGGTTGCACTAACTTCACTAGGATTATCTAATCCTCCACATATTAACTGAGGGAGTACTGGTAGTATTGTGGTCAGGTACTACCCCTAAATGCTTTAGAGCAATGGCATCTATCTCTCTTCGAAAAGCTAGAATGTCAGGAACAACTTCTGAAATGCCAGTAGGAGAAGCCTCCTTCTCTTAAGTTTTTAGAATTTGAAGCTCTGTCAAACATTCTGCTTCCTTTGAACCAGTAGAATGCTTTCTTGTGCTAACTTTAGATGCAGTATACTTGACTGCTGTAGGAACAACAATAAGCTCTGCTGCCTCATCTTCTTCCTCAGGAGCTTAAACATTTGGAGTGTGTATAGTACCTGCACTATTAGTCACTTCTGAAATACCTGCATTGTTAGTGACGTTTGAAGTACCTGGCATGTGGCTTAGCTTGATTTCCATAGACACAAGAATATAGTTCATTGAATCTGTGAGTTATCATTTCAACAGCCACCTATAACTATCTTGACATTTCGGTTTTTCTTCAGAAAATTTACATGCAGATTGATTTCTACCTTTTTGGTTACTAAGTTATATACCCTATAGGCTTTGCTATTCAGTGAGTAACCAACTAAGAAACCTTCATCACATTTTCCATCAAACTTGCCAAGCACACTAAGAGTATCTAAAATGGTAACATGGCACCCAAAAGGTCTTTTTAATAATAAGTGGTTTTTGGCCTATCAAAGTCATAAGGTGTTTTGTTTGAGGTTTTGTCCACTAATTACCTATTGAAGATATAACATGCAGTACTTACTGCTTGCCCAATAGGTAGTTGCGTAAGAGTGAGGTCTGCTAGCATGTTCTAGCAGCCTCAATTAGGGTCCTATTTCATTCTTTTAGCAACTTATTTGTGATTATTCCTTTGCTGTGCCTGAATGTAGCTTACAAGAGCATGAGCTCCTGTATGTATCTTTACTTTGCTTCTAGTTTGCACAATTGACTTAGGATCACCAAGTATTTGACTTTGTGGGTGAATATTATGAATCCTAAGAGTAGGAATTGGACTGACAGCAACTTCTGTTGGTAAGTTGTTGAAGTCATGAACTACACCCTCTGTATCATAGGAAGCATCATCAAAAATCCCTTTCTGAGGCATGTGAAAGATTTCAAGCTTTGACATATCTGAATCATCTGGATCAGCATGTTGAGTTGCATCAAACTTGCCAGTATTAACTGATCCACTACCAGTATCAACTGAGGGAGTACTGGTAGTATTGTGCGCAGGTACTGCCCCTAAATGCTTTAGACCAATGGCATCCATCTCTCGTCAAAAAGCTAGAATGTCAGGAACAGCTTCTGAAATGCCAGAAGGAGAAGCCTCCTTCTCCTGAGTTTTAAGATTTTGAAGCTCTGTCAAACATTCTGCTTCCTTTGAACCAGCAGAATGATTTCTTGTACCAACTTTATATGTAGTATACTTGACTGTTGTAGGAACAACAATAAGCTCTGATGCCTCATCTTCTTCCTCAGGAGCTTGAACATATGGAGTTTGTAGAATACCTGCACTATTAGTCACTTCTAAAATACTTGCATTGTTAGTGACTTCTGAAGTACCTGCATGTGGGTTAGCTTGATTTTCCAAAGACACAGGAATATAGTTCATAGAATCAGTGAGATAATCAATATCAAACATCCACCTATAACCTACTCCTTTGACATTAGGTTTTTCTTCAAGAAAATTTACATGCATATTTATTTCTACCTTTTTTGTTACTAAATTATATACCCTATAGGCTTTGCTATTTAGTGAGTAACCAACTAAGAAACCCTCATCACATTTTCTATCAAACTTGCCAAGTACACTAAGAGTATCTAAAATGGTAACATGGCACCCAAAGGTCTTATGTAACTAATAATTGGTTTGTGGCCAAACAAAAGCTCATAAGGAGTTTTATTTTGAGGTTTAGTCACTCTTACCCTATTGAGGATATAACAAGCAGTACTAACTGCATCTGCCCAAAAGGTAGTTGGTAAGAGTGAGTCTGCAAGCATAGTTCTAGCAGTCTCAATTAGGGTCCTGTTCATTCTTTTAGCAACTCCATTTTGCTGAGGAGTTCTGGCATTACTATACTCTTGTTTTATTCCCTTGTTCCTACAAAATTCAAGCATATCCCTATTCTTGAACTCAGTTCCATTATCTGATTTAATGATTTTAACCCTGTGATTAAGCTGGTTTTCTATTTGCCTAATGAAATTCTGAAGGATGCCACTAGTTTCATCCTTAGTACCCAAGAAGAACACCCAATTAAATCTGGTACAATCATCAGTGATTACAAGGCAATAACTTGCATGATTAATGCTTTTGACAGAAGTAGGACCAAATAGATCCATATGCAAGGTGTGCAATGGCTCAGTGATTGTTCTTTCTAATTTGGCTTTACAGGAGGCCCTATGTTGCTTACCTTTATAGCAGGCAACACAAGCATGGTCATTTTTGAAAACCTTGGAAGGTAGACCTCTTACAAGGTTTCCCTTCACAAGTTTGTTTAAGTTTTTAAAATTGATATGACCTAACCTCTTATGCCATAATTTAGATTCATCAAATGTGGCTTTTGCAATCAAACAGGTATAATCTTTTGAAAGAGCAGGTGTCTTCATATCAAAACTGTACATATTGTGTTGTCTGGGGACCTGTAGAAGTATCTGATTTTCATCAGGCATCTTAAAGTCGAGAGACACAACAAGACATTCAGTTTCAGTAAAAAGAACCTTGTATTGTTTATCACATATTTGTGAGATTGAGAAAAGGTTAAAATGCCCTAGTTCTTTTACAAAAGACACACTATCAAAATCTAAATTACCAACTCTTATCCTACCTTTACCAGTTATGAAGCCTTTGCTTCCTCCAAAGGTAACAGATCCCCCTTTGAATTCTTCAAAATCCTCCAGGTGAGTCTTGTTACCAGTCATGTGCCCTGAGCACCCACTATCAAATATACCTCTGTCCTCCATGTTCTTGAGTGGATGATCCTGCATATGAAAAAGAGAAATTAGTTTCTCTTGGGGACCCAGGCCTTTACAGGCTTGGGTCTGCCTTGTGGACCTGTATTAGCATTGACATTCTTATTAAAGGTTGGTCCACTATTGCTATTGGAGTTTGGTCTAGTAGGTCTCCAACTACAACCTGCTGAGGACTTAACAGCAGAACCCATATTCCCCTTTACAGCATGTGAATGAGACAAATTTGCTATATTTCTTTTTGTGGGACTTCTCACAGGTGAATGTGATTTTGAAAAATAACTTCTGTGATGAAACTTATTCACTTGGGGTCGTACAGGACTAATAATGTTTGTGTTGTTGGTAGGTACTAGTTGGTTATTTCTAACAGTATTAATATTAGTCCTGACAGAATTAACATTTTGCCTAACAGAATTAACATTTGCCCTACCAGTATTAAAATTAGGCCTAACAAAATTAACAGTTTGCCTAACAGCATTAAGGTGTACTGGTCTAGGAACAAAGTGATTCGCATGATTAACCCTGTTTGCATTGTTCCATACTGGTTGTATCACCCTATTACCAGTATGAAGAACCCTTTGTTTCTTAAGTTCAGCTTCTCTTGCCATTTTCTTTTCATAAAAAACACAATCTTTGATCAAATGACTTAGGTTTCCACAAACAAAACACTTTTTCTTGGTGAAAGAGTAACCTTCCCTTAGTTCCCTTTCCATCATAGCATTCTAATTCTTTCTGTTAACATTAGGTGTCTCTTGATTTTTCATTTATTGCCTAGGAGTTTTTACGTGTGTTACACAACTAGGTTCAACTTCTTTTGGTTTTGATTCAGACATAACTTTTTCATTAATCTTAACAGGCTTAGACTCAGACACCTCTGTTGGTGCACCTATAATTTCTTATTCAAAATCAACAGAGTGCTCAGAGGAAGTTCCAAAAGATCCTTCACAGTCATTTGATTGACAGGTAGTATACTCACTGGATTTGTCATCTGAGACACTAGTTTTAGGCGATCCCTTTTTACCATAAACATACAAAGAATCATCAATTTCCTCTTGTGGTTTAGGAGTATAATCCCCATTTAATGGATGTGGAACTCCTTTGAAATTATTAGTCTTTGAAAATCTACTGTATAAAGGTTTGTTAAGAAAATCTTCTTTTGTACACTTAAACACAGTACGATTCATTTCTTTCTCATAGCTTAAAACTTCATTGTTTGATTGTATTTTATATCCTATGCCAACTTTATTGTTTGAAGTCATACCTGAATCAACTAATTTCCAAAGGTTTTTAGAAGAACTTTTCCATGAATCTACTATTTTCTGCAAGTGTTCCCTTTCTTTTACAGCTTTCATTCCTATTCTCTTATATTTTTTAAGCTTTTCATCTTTTTCATATATTTCATTTGCTTGAAATGTAAGCTGTTCATTTAGAGATAATTGATGCTTTTGAAAAGTAACAACCTGAGATTCTAATTTCTTAACAGCTAGAGTATAGGCAAGTATTTTAGCTTCTTAGTCACCTAACTAATTCGTTTGTTCATCACACAATTCTTTAAGTCTATTGTATGAATCAGTGCAGATTTTAGAACATAAGGATACCTCATTAGTTGAGCTGATTGCCATAAGTGCATGATTTGGCTCCTCATCTTCCACAGAATGTTCTTCCCAATTGACAACACCATCATCCACAGTCAGCAAGCAGTTCTGAGTCTTCTCTTGCTTTCCAGCTCCGTGATCTTGATACAATGAGTCTCTCTTCTTTCCATCATTAGTCCCCTTAGATGTGCATTCCCTAGCAAAATGACCAGTGTTGTGACACTTGAAGCATTCAAGCTTCTTTTTGTCAAAACCAACAGGTTTCTTCCCATCAATCCTAACTCTCCTTCCAGTCTTCTTGTAAAAATTTTCATTCGAATAGCAATCATTGCTATCTGCCAGTTTATATCTATCTCTTCAATGTCTACATCATCAATCTGTTCTAGATCTTCATGAAGCAAGTCCAAATTTTCTGATTGTGTGGCAAAGAGTGAATAAATAACTTCATCAGCAAAACCAGCAGGAACTTCTTTTTCTGACTGTAAGTACTGTAGGCAGTAGGATAACCAGACTTAACCTTGCTAGTGTTGCTCTTGCTATGAGAAACAAAGGCAACATTTTGAGCACTTGCAGATGCTTTGGAGGCACCTTTGATTTCTGACTCAAAAACCCAAAGGTTATTATATAAGTCATCAATGGATAAAGTGTCAACATCTGGCTTAGTTCTCATTGTCATTGCCAGATTTGACCAAGCTGGTGGTAAAGATCTGAGAAACTTCTGATTTGCATCCTTATTGGATACTTCAGCACCATGAGCTTCTAACTGTGAGAGCAGTTGTTGGAATCTGTCATAACCCTTCTCTAACCCTTCTGAATGTGAAATAGAGAATGCTTCAAACTGTTGTTTGAACACAGCTTTCTACATCTTCTTTGAATTTGCATTGCCACCAAACCTAGTTCTTATGGCTTCCCAAATTTCTTTTGCATCATCCATCTTATGAAATAGTCTCAGATGTTCTTTGGGAATGGCCATAAGTAAGATGGTTCTTGCCTTCCTTTCTTTTTCAACAGCCTGAATTTCTGCAGCAGATATTGGTGGAAGTATTTTAATAACACCATCTTTTCCAGTTGAAATTCTCTTCTTAGAATTTCCATTCTAAATTACCTTCCAAACTTCATTGTCAATGTATTCAAGGTAATACTCCATCTCCATGGCCCATATATCATACTCCTCCTTCTTCAGAAGTGGAAGCTTGATATTTGAGATGGTGGCAGTGGTAGGAATGATTTGTTGTTGTTGTTTAGGTTTACGGGTTGCATCACCATTGTCTGAGGCATCTTCATGGTTTGATACATCATCATCACTAATATATTGAGAGTAATCATCATTAGTAGGGTGAGACATTTTTGTGGATCTAAAAGTGAGTGTTTGTGGTTTTAGTGATTCTTCTTACTCAGAGTCCCTCTAATGGCTCTGATACCACTTGTAGGTCTTAAGGTTTAGGATCTGTTAAGCCTTTTTCAAGACAATAGATAACTTGGATAAATCCAAATCAACTATATGAGAGACAATGACTATGAATACTATGTGCTAATGCGGAATCTTAACACAAGTACTAAGAAGAACAATATATAAAACTTTGCTATTTGCTATTAATTTGTATTTCAATCTTGCTAATGAACTTATTGAATTGATATCTAGCCTATATGTCGTAGGGTTCCTTTTATACACCAAGGAAAACCTTAATGGGCTTTACAAATGCATTAAAGGATAATGCTTATCCTTTCCTGTAATTTCTCTCTAAGATAACTATTCTATTACTAACAGACTTAACTAAAACAAGAACATTACTAACTATGTCTACCTGACTTAACTCAGTACTGGCAGTATTAACTATGTCTACTAGACTTAACTTAGTACTGGCAGACTTAAGTTTGTTTACAATATTTCCCAACAGTTGGAAAAATACTTGTATTCATAATTTGTAGCATGTATCCCCCTCGCGGGTTTATGAAATATGCAAGAGATTTAAAGGAGAGGCTATGAACTCACCTTAACAGGGAAATCTGATTGATGGCAAAAGTATATCAATGAAATGCGTCCGTATGGTAGTATGATGTTATCTACCCGGGCGGGAAAGTTCAGTATAATTGAAAGTAAAACGGCTTCAACACGCAACCTGGGGTAATATGTCAAGTCTTAGTTTGATTGTTTATATTTCAAAACTTCATAAAGTTTTAATGTAATATTACTTTATATTAAGGCTTAAAGTTTGGTATTATACAATTATGTTTGTTACTGTTTTATTGCTTATTCTTCTTAATATCATTGACTAGATTCTGCATAGTCTTTGATATATTCAATCAAAGTTTCTATCATAGTTGTCTTGGATTTATTCAATACAACTAAGCTTTCTATAAGCTAAGCAAGATCTATTCAAGTGGGATCAACATCATATAAGAATATGAGATGAATTAGGTGTGTTCTTGGGTTATGTAAACCCTTGTTAATTATATTTACATTATTGTGATTATAGGTGTTTGTAATGATAATTGAGTAGGAATCAAGGATTGATGATGATGGTGTTCTTGACCTTATTAACTTGGAGCTAAGGTAAGTAAAATAATTATAACATGTTGTTATATTGAATTTTGATATATGTGTTATGCGTATGGTTGTGTTATGATATAGGATGTTTGGGTTTATGGTATTTAGATTAAGGAAGAATAAGGAACTAGTTTGGCATAACTAGCCAAGTATATGTTAGACTAGTATGGAACTAGTTAAGGTATATGAAGACTAGTTGAGTTGTTATAGTGATGGTTAAAGTATTGGTATATGTGTTATAATGTGAATGTTCATGGTTTAAGTGCTTTATGCAAGCAATGGTATGATTTAGTTCGTTGGACTAGAAATTGGATTAATAGGATGCTTATATGGATGAATGATGCATAATGCCATGTTATATCCGTTTTGCTTACTAAGCGAAAGCTTACCGTTATAGTTGTTGATGTTTTTATAGGTATTGCGGATCATGTAAGTATTGGATATAAAGACTTATGGATACGATGTAGAAGAAATGACGAAGATTGTCCATAGGATCTTGGTATTAGATTACCGAGCTCAAATCAAGATTGAACCCCCAAGTGTTATAAATATTTTGTTAAAGTTGTTATAAGTGTCAAAGCATGTATACATGTCGAAGTTATAGTATTGTTATAGATATGTGATATAGCGGGGTTCTACAAGGAGTGCCATGGCGGCGCCAAGGCGCGAGGTGCAACGTCTACGTTACGAAATAGACCAAGGCGTTGACTTTAGGCGTGGCGTGAGTTGAGGCGTGAAAAGGCGAGCAAAGGCGTAAGGCGTGGCGAGTTTTTTAAAAGTGTTTAGGTGATTTTCTAAAATTTGATATTTGGACCGGCATTTACTAATATTTTGGATTGAGGCTTGAATTTAATAATATTTACCACTCATATAATTATAAAATATGATACAAATCTATAAATCTATAAATATGTTTGTCGCCTCAAGTCACGCCTTAAAAACGTCCTGTCACCATGCCTCACGCTAAAGCTTGAGGCTTGGCTATGCCGCTACGCCACACCTCACACTATTTATAACCTTAGTTATAGTGTATTTGAAAATGGATCAAAATGGGTGTTTGGCAAACCCCATGAAGTGCATGCTTATGAGACATTTAGTTCACAAATGTTGATGAAAGGGAAGTATTATAATGTTTAAATGAGTTCTGGAAAGTTTGGTGTGATGTTGAGTCCGGGAAGTTAGTAATCCGGAAAAAGTGTAAAAAGATGATTTTTTTTGTGTGATCAGAATCATCCAACCGCTCGACTGGATTGATTTGGTAGATTTTGTTGGTCTTTAAAAATTTGTATAAAATAAAGCATAAAGAGTTAGAAGTCGTGCCTTATATCGTTGGAAAGGTATTCGAGTCTACTTTCATTTAAAAATACTTTCAAGGGCTGAATTGTAATTGATTTTGGTCAGTTTATAAAAGAATGACAAAAGGTCATTCTCGATAATGCGTTTGAGCAAAAAGTTTTTATTTTATGTTTAAATTTAGAGTCGGGAAAGGGGCGTTTTAGTTTAGCCGATTGTTTCCCTATCCCATGTACGCGTAACCTCCACAAACCCGTCATCCAAAGCCTGAGTAGGCTCAACAACCTTAATCTTCTTCGGACAATGATCATCATTATGATCAAAGATCTTACACATTTCACATCAGGAGGGTTGCCATTCATATTCAATATCAATAGTTTTCGTGGAGTGTCCCGATCCATTTTAAAAGGGAATAACCACGATCAATGAATCAACTAGAGCTATTTGTAACGATATCTCAATAAGAGCACGAGCATAAGTGTTACGCCCTCATGATCTTAGACACATAGCGCTCGTATAAGCATCGAGCATTATGGGTCTTCCCAACTAGATAGTAATTAAGCTAAGCCCAACTTCATAGTATGCAACAATCGAGATGTTATTGAGCTTCACCCAAGCAGGTGCCGAAGTTATTTTATCCTTTTTAGTCTAGTATTGGTCGTCCATGTGTTTAAGATTACTGGTACTAAGCGAATAAGCCACAGACCGTTAACAAGAACTTGTTCCATACCCTCCTTAGTTGTGAATTGGAAAAAGAGTAACCCATTGTGCAACATAACCCGCTCAAGGTCATATTTTGCCTAAGTGTTTTTAATGTAATTCTCAACTATAAGAAAAGCGAGTACTTTTACCAATAAAGTACCCATATAGAGTATTAGCAAAACAATCACCAATCTCCTAAATCACTGCCAACGGAATGGCCACATCAGCACCGTGCGCGAACTCATCATTCCTCAACTAAGAAATCTGCATAGTCTTCTTAGTGGTATTTTCCTTAAAGATTGAAGCAAAAGAAGTCGACTTCTTGCTTCAATTATCAGAATCCCCATGACCACTGTTCAAACAGTCCATATGAGTGTCTAACACCTCATCAGGCTTCTCAATAGAAACATAAACTGCAATGGCCTCTTATGACATAAACCGCAGAGAAATGAAATTTTTTGCAGAGTTTAGGTTCGTAAAATGACATAAACCGCAGAAATTTGTAACCCCTGTAAACATAAACCACAGGATTGTGTTTTACATAAACTGCGGGAATGTGTTTTACATAAACCGCAGGAATGTGTTTTACATAAACCGAAGAGACTATGACATATTCCTCAGTATTCAAACATAAACCTCAGTCTTCAAACATAAACCTCAGTCTTCAAACATATTCCTCAGTATTCAAACTTTTCTAAAAAACAGCTTTTTAAATCACTTAAAAATACACTTTTTGGATTTTTTGCTTGATTCTTTTTGCAAAAGTAACTATTCTTAAGCCATATCTATCATAAAAATCATAACTTGAACATTTTTAACAACAAAAAAATGGCCACCTTTTTTTTCGAAAGTACAAGGCTTAAAAATACACTTTTTGATTTTGCAAAGACAAGAATAAGCTACGAAATACATGTACCAATAAGCTAGAAATAGGAGAAACAAGAAAGTTTCAAGATTTTGTACAAAATATGCAACATCCAAATAAGACGTGGCTTTTTGGCTTAATAATGAGCTACGAAATAAGCCATAATACCACGAAAACACCCAAATAAGCAACACACAAACACGAATCGCTCCTGGTTAGCACTGATGCCACTTATTAACCTTAAAGATTCATAACCAAAACACGATTCGGAGGTCGGGGAGGATATAAATGATAGTAAGCCATATTAGATAAATAGAGAGAGAAAGGGAAATATGTGTGTGTTTTCTAGAGAGAAACACACACTTTATAAGATACAAAGAATCCTCACCATCCTATGGAAGTATGGGAGGGGTATATATAGGCCTAGTGACACCTTACTATCCTAACTAGTCATTATTAGTCCCTACGTGTCACGCCTTATATAAACTATTGTAATTCTGTGTAAGTCGACATATTTTAAGGCTAACAGTACCATCTTTCCCCGTCATTCTCCCATCAATTTTCTTGATCTTTGAAGCTAGATTACTCAACAACGATCTAGTGTTCATTACTCTCTAACCCACGAACCAGAAAACAACCAAAGTAGAACCAAAACCAAATATTAAAGCGTTAAAATATGAAACCCTAAGAATTAGTATGTGACAGGAACCACAACCGCACTAATCACCCTCCATAATGATTGTAAGCAATGATGAATAGATAAAAAATGCGCCATCAAGACAACAAAAGACAAAAGACTATCGAATCCTAAAAAAGAATCGAAACCCTAACCCTAGCGGATGTAAACCAAATAAAAATCGTTAATGCAATATAACCGCAGGTTAAACAACACTAACATAATCGTTATAAGGTTCAATGATCAGGGAAGGTGTGATTAAACGAGACGGATTAGATTTTTGTAAGCTGCTTATTCGAAGACAATTATATGATGCTAAGTAGGGTTGTAAACGAATTGAACGTTCAGTGAACATTTCGTGAACCGTTCGGTAAAAAGTTCGATTATGTTCGTATATTTAATAAATGAACTGATATAAACAACATTTTACGGTCGTTTAGTTAAATGAACGAACATTAACACAAGTCTTGTTCATTCATTTATGTTTGTGAACGTCCGAATATTCGTTCACTTATAGTCATATATACCTTTATATTTGTCTATCGTATCTTTTTATTATATAGTTTTAAAATTTCTTTACTTAAAGAAAACAAAATTTTTAAAACTCAATATTGTGTAAATTTTACGTTTATTAACGTTCGATCGTTTATGTTGGTTCGTTTATGTTCGTTTAATGTCTTAATGAACAAACATAAACGAACATGAACAACCTTATTTCTTAATAAACGAACATGAACAAGAAAATTTGTTCGTTTAAGTGATCGTGTTTGTTTATTTGTCTGGCTAAACTTAAATGAACGAACATGAACAAGGCTCCGTCCGTGTTCGTCCGGTTCGTTTACAACCCTAATGCTAAGTGGTATTCTACCCCCACCAAACTTGTTAAATTTACAGGGGACTAATTTTTATTATTTACTCTCATATTTCATATAAGTATAAATTTTCTAATCAGATATTGAGCAATATGTTGTACGTATTGCTATTTAATGATAATTAATATGTTCAAATACGAGTTGCTTTGCCTCTTGCACATTTTGTTCACCTGATGACTATAAAACAATATTTGTTGACACCTGATGACCATAAAACAATATTTGTTTACAACAATGGTAACTTGTGTAATGCTGAATTTATATACCTTTGTAGAAATTATAGTATATTTAGATTTTACTGAATATTTCATATAGAATTTATAAGATAGATGTTTGTTATTACTAATTACTTATTAAGCGTAAGGTTTACGTTTTAATTATTAAATATTTTTTACGTATATGTGGATAAATGCTTTAAGATGTAAAGCAAATAATGGAAGTACGTGTTCATAGTGTATAGGCAAGTAGAGATAGATAACCATGCTACTAGGCATGTTAAACCCCCTTATGCTTGGCTACAACTTAGAAATCTTAATGCTATAATGCCTTTAAATCCTCCTAATCATATTATCCTACTGCAATACCCCTTATTGAAAAGTCAAGGATATTGAATGATCGACATGAGAAAAAAGCGCTCAAGCATCAAAAAAAAGTCGACCTTGCTCAACAAGCACCTTTCTTAGCTTAGTAAGGTTGAGAATGAAACAGATGAAATGATTATTCTAGAATGACTATTTCTCACAATTGCTCCTTGTGATGTAGCCTATTGAGTGCTCTACCTCAGGCAATCGACATCATACGCTCTACTAAAATAAATTCCATAGAAAACCAGGTATATCCGATCTTGGTTGGTCTTTCACCTCTCACTGCCACGTATAGGGTTCTAGGCCTCATAATTCTGATAAGGACTATAATTAAAGGAAAGCAACCGCCGGATATTGACCTAGATATTCAGTTTGTCGATCCATTCAGTAGCACGAAGTCCGTAATTGGATACTAAGTTGTTTAGTTATGCCACTTTAGGCTTTGTTCTCAAGGAAGCCAATGCCCTAGGTGGCTTTATGGTAGGAGCCTATCTCTTATTATACTGTAGCAACCGGAGAAGTCAGGATTGATGCACTAAATAAAAGGAAATCTAAAAAAATTAGCATTTAGCAGGAAATCTAAAAGAAAGGAATGAGAATGTTAAATATGGTCTAGCTAATTCTAACTTCTCCCCCTGTAGTTATAACTGAAAGTCTCAATTTAACACGTCTATATGGAAATATACAATATAATGAATATGCATGTAACATAAGTATATAACTTTTTAAACGTGTAATGCTTTATTGATAAATAATCAAATTATTACAAAGTGCTATGGATCACACTTGTTGAATGACAATATATAATTACTCTTTGAACAAGTAAACTTAATAGAATATTAAGTTTACAAGCGAACTTATATAAACATGCTGATCAGGTGACTACGCTGTAAGTTCGACAAAGGAGTAAATGCACTATAATTTCGACAATAATTAAAAGCGATATCATTTACTCTTGACAAACATTCTCTTTTATAGTGGTACGAGGTTGACTTCTTATTGGGTTAGTTGAGACATGTCAAGAATCTAGTGGAGGAGTACAACACTATTTAATGTACGTTCATTCTTGCAAACATCCAAACATTACTTTTCACCAAGTCGCACTTGTGGGTACTTTAATTCGGAAGACTCGTTTGTCCTGTCTTTTTTTGCTTTATCAAATTGTCCCGCCTAAAACACTTTAAGAGAAAACAGTTTTTCTCAGTTTGTAGTTTCATAGAGTAATGAAGTTCATCAGGGTTTTTGTTAATTCAAATAATGGTATGTATTTCAAAAGTAAAACAATAATGGGCTCGTTTTGTTTGTAATCCAGAGGTCTTCTCGTCAGTATATTTCTTATCAAAGAAGTTACTGGATATTTGACAAAGAAAGTTGTTATATAAAATAGTTGTAAATAGTAAAAAGTATAGGGTTATTTATAAAATTCAAACATTCATATAATTGTACGTCTTTGACCCTTATGGTTTATTTTAAAGTTATTAGGTAGTTTAGGTGTATGTTTTGAAAGTTCTTTTTTTTTCTTTTTCAAAAATATATATTAAACTTCAACATTTTTTATAAAATCATACCTATGTCAGAAGCATTGTAATATTTGGCTCGTTTTGTTCGCAATTCGAAGATTTTTTTAGCGATGTATTTTTTTATGAATGAATTGGTAGATGTGTGTTACATATTAGATAAATAAAGTTTGTTATATAAAATAGTCGTAAATAGCTAAAAGTATAAGGTAGTTTTCGTAACTTTCCGTATAGTTTGAGAGTATGTTTTGTAAATATTTATATTTTTTCTACGAATTTGTGCTAAATACTTCTTTTTTGCCGGATATAATGACGACGTTCACTTCGCCTAATGAGATATATACTTATTACAAACCTTATGAATAGATGCAAAATTGATTTAGCTTCCGTTTGTTTTTTTGTAAGAAGCACTTTTCTCTCCTTTGTCTGCAAACCTCTGCCGGCGGGTAGAGGTTTTTGTTTGTTTTTTTCCAGACATAAGTGCTTGAAGACAATTCTCACCTTTTTAAACATTTAAGGTCATAAACTTCCACTTATTCCACTTCTTCTCCACTTCTTCAAAACTCACCCCACCACACTTTAATATTCGTTTGTGTTTTTTAACTGTTTTAATTCCGTTTTTGTTACGTTTTATATCGAAGTCATTAGTGTGTTCATTGTAGTGGTGTATATTTTTATGATTCAAGTTTTAAATTTATATTTTGCCGACTTAACCAAAAACAACACTTTAACGGACAGTGTACCCGGTCGGTGATAGATTCGTGGTAAGTAGGGTGTCGAACACTTGAAGCAAGGTTAATTCTCTCAATTTATTAATATTTTGGTTATCTAATCTAAGTTAATTCTAATCTAAGTCAAACCTATAAAAATGGTTAGTTAAGTCATCCTTAGACTTGAGAATACAAACAAGTTCTGGTATGTGTGGATATCACTTTTTAATTCTAAGTCAAACGCTAACCTGAAAATGGTACTTATAAAGGCTATTATTGGAAGTGATGTGAAGCAGCATTCACAACACTTGTATTCAACAAAGAATTTGTTCCTCCACTTGATGTGCAGTATGATACCATTGGCGCCTCTCCAGAATTAATCAGATAATTGTGTGGCCGTACCCAAAGGGTAATGCAAGATGATTCTTGATTACATTTGGTATATTTGTATTAAGTTCTATAACTAGAATATAAATGGTTAAACTATATGGAATAAGTTAGGATCCATGGATATATCCATGGTTTAAACAGTATCTGAACAAAGGGATGATTATAGCAAGAGATACATAACCATGCTACTGAGAATGTTTTTAAAACTTGATCTCAGACATTTCTAGTTTTAACAACGAATGTGAGTGTTGCTAGACGTTTCCGTTATTAGTATATGGGTTGTCTGCTACTCCAACCCCTAAGTGGGAGCTGTTGGATTATGTGAGTTAGACTAGCACATTATACGACTAGAAATATGTGAGCCTATTGGGGGCACATGATGTGTTTCAAAAGCTTTAAATTTATAAGACTAAAAATACCGATTAATTATAGGGAAACACATGGGTAAAAGTGTAACCCACGTATGTAGTATAATCTGTTTAGGTAAGACCAAGTCGTTCCACAAGGATTAGAGTAGTGCTTAAATAATCAGAAAGAGAATAGACTTTAACTGTTGTGAAAGTAACTTTAAATTTTCCAATGATAATAAAGATGACTACTCAGATAGTTGAAAATAATTTATAAGTGTTTGGAATGATTTGACCATGAAAATGGGGCATTAATTTATAAAGGCGATTTCTCGTTTGAAAACGTTTTCAAAAATCAACTGGTTAACTTAAGACTTATATTTAGTTAACTAGACCAAATGTGTCACTCAAATAATCCAGTTACTATTATATCAAGCTTATTTTGTTTATCAATTTACGAACGTGGATTTCTCAACACAGACGTTAAAGACCATAAACAAATCTTTAAAACGACATAGATCATAACGGGTCTTTCGACCTATACCGGTATGATTATATAATCTAGATTGATAAGCAAAAGTAGATAAGATAAGATATAACAGGGTTGCAACATAAGCTTAAGATTAAGATGATCAAGATTATACCAAACGCTTATTCATTATCATAACTTCACCGAGTAGTCATGAGAGATTTAGCCTCTCATGGCTAAGGAGTTCATAACAAAATCATACTTTACATTAACTTCCATAATCTTAGCAACTAAGTAAGAAAACTTCTTCGTTCCTGATATTTAGATCTTTTTCTTCAAGAGAGGAGGTGTTTTGGTTGATAGTAGGGAAGTGTGTGTGTGTGGAGTGGTGAAAATGGGTGTGTGAAGGATGATTTGAGATGCAAAAATCGTCCTCTATTTATAGGCTAAAATTTGAGAAAAGTGCGCCGGTTTTGGTATTAAGTGCTGCGCACTTGAGGAGTTAATGCGATGGTCATTTAATGTTTTGACTAAAAGTGCGGCGTACTTACAAATAAGTGTTGCGGTTTTGGTGAGTTAATGTAGGTGCATTTATTAGACTTCAATTCTTCTGACTCAAAAAAAGTGCGGCACACAAAGATATAAGTGTGCCGGTTTTGAGACTTCATAGGGAAGTGCGGCGAACTTTGCAGAAAGTACGGCTAACTTCTTGAACTTTTAAATAGAAATCTTTCTTTTCTTGTATTCGCCTTCCAAAGTGTGTAGATCTTCGTTCTTGAGTCCTTAGAGTCTTCAAGTGAACCTATAAGCAATTCAAGCTTAATTAAATACCAAAAGTTCATGAGAAATGATAAAATAAACACAAATAACGCCATAGAAATATGTATAATTTAGGCGTTATCAAATCCCTCCACACTTAGCTTATTGCTTGCCCTCAAGCAATGGAAGCGAGAAAATAAATTCATATATCGTGAAGTGGAGAAAATTTGGATTTTAATAAGAGTTTGCATATTTAGATAACTTTTCAGGCGTAGACATATAACATAGCACCTCACATAGGGATAGTGTTTGATTTTAGAATTCACTCAGCCACTCAGATAGGGTTTATATGTTTTTTTGTGAAGAACACTCAATTCGCACAGACATAATCTAGACACCTACCATAGGCTTATACTTAACAAATAAACCTGACCGAAGGGTGAAACTTGGGTATTAGAGAGGATTCGATCTTCATGCGCCAACATAAGCCTTTATTTCTTTTGAACTACTATAACATAACTTCTCTTTTTCTTTTCTTTTTTTTACCAATAGAACTTCTTCACTTGACTTTCAGATATTTCAGCAACATCACTTTATACGGAATGCTTGCGAGAACAAGGACTTTGCGAGATATTCTTCATGAGATAGGCTTCGGTCTAGTAAACGATGTTAAGCACACGTTCTAGAGCTTCTAAATTACCGGCTCTCTTAAACATAATTTTCAACCAATACTAATGTTCCAGAAAAGGCGACAAAGACCATACGTACACATCCGTAACGACGGAATAGACACATATGACTGCAATCAAACCTTAACTCGAACAAGCTAAAGACATCAATTATCTTAGGTACCAAAGGTGGATACCCGAATATTTTTTTAAGGCTTAGATTCTCACAATTTAGGTGGGTTGATTTTTGTGCTAGTTATAGTGTCAATCTGGGTGGACTTGCCTTACTGAGAACATTTTTTACTTTTGAAAGCATATAATTAAGATATTTTTTTTCAAAATACCAGTTTAAAAAATTAATAGGGCAAACATAGAGGGATATGATTAATTTTTCCTATTTGGCTCTCCTCCACACTTAAGTTAAACATTGCCCTCAATGTGATAACTGATAATAGAGATAAAATAGGGAAAATTAAAGGACAACTGTACTTCCCGGGGTATAGAGAAATGCATAGCTGCGGTAGAGCTATCTTTTGAGCATACGTCAAAATTTTCCATATCTTCGAGCTAAATTACCTGCATAAGAGTAAATATACAAAAAGCACACAAAAAGAAAATATTTTTGTTGTTTTTTTTAGAAAATAAATAAAGGATATTACTAGAAGAATGGAGGAGGAACTCCTCCACACTTCAGTGAAAGCACAGGTTGCCTCTCGAGAAGCACTTAATTTTTAAGAGAGTCGTTAGCTCGACTCGTATTTTTGGTATTCATTTGTTTGGGAAAAAGGGAGTGACTGCTTCCCTTGGGTCATTATCTTCTTCGTGATATAGTTTGAGTCGGTGTCCATTGACTATAAATGTCTTTCCATCTTTTCCATAAAGTTCAACATATCCGGATGGATATTGATGTTTCACCACATAAGGTCCTAACCATCGAGATCTGAGTTTTGGTTGCTTAAATTTGTATTTTGAGTGAAAGAGTAAGACTTTGTTTCCTTGCTTGAATTCCTTTCTCATTCTTAATTTTCTGTCATGCTAGACTTTGGTTCTTTCCTTGTATAGATGAGAGTTTTCATAAGCTTGGTGTCTAAATTTATCTAACTCGTGTAACTGTAACATTCTTTTCTCACCAGCAACGATGAGATCTGGGTTGCAATTCTTTAGTGCCTAGTATGCACAGTGTTCAATTTCGAATGGTAAGTGGCAGTTCTTTCCATATATTAGCTTGTATGGTGTGGTACCGGTAGGTGTTTTGTAGGCAGTGCGAAAAACCCACAGAGCATCATCAAGTTTTCTTGACCAAATAGCAGGATTGTCTTTAACAGTTTTTTCAAGTATTCTTTTAAGAGCCTTGTTCGTGTTTTCAACTTGACCACTAGTTTAAGGGTGATAAGATGTAGAGAAACGAAGATTAACTCCATATCTTTTCATGGGTTTTTCTATTATTTTGTTACAGAAGTGGGTACCTCGGTCGCTGATTAGAGTTTTGGGCATTCCGAAACGGCAGAATAGTTTCTTCAAAAAGGTGATTACTACTCGGGCGTCATTGGTTGGTAAGGCTTGAGCTTTTGCCCATTTAGATACATAATCTACGACGACTAGAATGTATTCAAATTTATATGATTTCGGGAACAATCCCATAAAGTCGATACCCCATATGTCGAAAATTTCACATACTTGAATGTTGTTCAAGGGCATCTCATCACGTTTTGATATATTTCTGGTCTTTTAGCATGCTTCACATAAGCGAACTAGAGTATGGGCTTCTTTGATGATTGTTTGCCAATAAAATCCTGAATCAATGACCTTTTTAGCAGTTATGTTTGGTCCATAATGTCTACCGGTTGGTCCGTGGTGACATTGATCTAAAATGGTTCGGGTTTCTGGTCCAGATATACAACGTCTGATCATACCATCAGAACATACTTTGAAAAGATATGGTTCTTCCTAAAAATAGTGTTTGAGGTCGGAGAAAAATTTATTCTTTTGTTGATACGTCATTCCTTTTGGTATAATATACCGACTGGGTAGTTTGCAAAGTCTGCGAACCATGGTTCATTTTTGGTGTTAATTTCCATAAGAGTTTCTCCGGGAAAGTTATCATCGACTTCACTATCATCGCTTGTTTCATCATTTTCAAGTCGGGATAAGTGATCGGCTGCAACATTTTCAGTACCGTTTCTATCCTTGATTTCTATGTCGAATTCTTGTAGAAGTAAGATCCATCGAATAAGGCGTGGTTTAGCATTCTGCTTTTTGAATAAGTGCCTTAGAGCTGAATGATCGGTATGAACAATAGTTTTTGAGAGAATAAGATAGGATCTGAATTTGTCAAATGCAAAAACTACAACCATAAGTTCTTTTTCAGTTACTGTGTGTTTTTGTTGAGCTGAATTTAGGGTTTTGCTTGCGAAGTTGATTGGGTGAAAGTTTTTACTATCTTTTTGACCTAAAATGGCTCCTACAGCGAAATCACTTGCATCACACATAAGTTCAAACGGAAGATTCCAGTTTGGGCTTACGATCACAGGAGCACATGTGAGTTTCTCTTTCAATAATTCAAATGCTTTTTGACATTCATCATCGAATTCAAATGGAGTGTCTTTTTCGAGCAGTTTAGTTAGAGGTCGAGCAATTTTTGAGAAGTCTTTAATGAAACGTCGGTAAAAACCGGCATGCCCGAGAAAGCTTCTAATACCTTTAATATTAGTAGGGGGTGGAAGTTTTGAGATTACATCGATTTTTGCCTTGTCAACTTCAAGTCCGGCGCTGGACACCTTGTGTCCGAGCACAATTCCTTCTTTGACCATAAAGTGACATTTTTCCCAGTTTAGGACGAGATGAGCGTCTTTACAACGTTGGAGCATTTTATCAAGGTTGTTTAGGCATGTGTCAAAAGAATTTCCAAAGACGGAGAAATCGTCCATGAATACTTCGACGGATTCTTCGATCATATCGTGAAAGATTGCCAACATACATCTTTGAAATGTGGCAGGAGCATTACATAAACCGAAAGGCATTCGCCTATAAGCGTATGTGCCGAAAGGACATGTGAATGTTGTTTTTTCTTGGTCATTAGGGTCGATAGGAATTTGAAAATACCCAGAAAAACCATCGAGGAAACAGAAGTATTTATTTCCTGCTAGTCTTTCTAGCATTTGATCCATAAAAGGTAAGGGAAAGTGATCTTTTGCTGTTGCTTCATTGAGTTTACGATAATCGATGCATACTCGCCAACCCGTAATGGTTCTTGTTGGAACAAGTTCATCATTTTCGTTGGTGACAACTGTAATACCACCTTTCTTTGGTACACAGTGGATAGGACTAACCCAAGGACTATCGGCAATTGGATAAATTATACCGGTATCCAAGAGTTTCATGATTTCTTTTTTGACAACTTCTTGCATGTTCGGATTTAACCTTCTTTGTTTTTGGACAACTGGTTTCTTATCATCCAGAAGTTGTATCTTGTGTTTGCAGAATGATGGGCAAATACTAGGAATATATGTTGTTTTCCAAGAAAAGGCTTGCTTGTGTTTTTTAAGGACGAATATGAGTCTGTTCTTCTTTTCTTTAGATAGCTGAGATGATATGATAACAGGAAGAAAAGACCGTTCTTCCAGAAATACATATTCCAGATTATCGGGAAGGGGTTTAAGTTCGAGATCCGTAAGAGGTTCTTCGATAGATGTTTTGATTTTATAATCAGTATTGATGGTGATTTTTTCGAATGGTGGATCTTCAGTATCGTATTCAGAGTCAGAGTTTTCATCAGCAGTCATTGCCATGAATTCATCAAATTCTGCAAAGATTTCTTCTTCGAGAAGGGTTCCTTTGATGGAATGAAGAATTTTACTACCTTCATCTAGAAGAGCGTCGAAATCTTCTTCTAAGATTTCATCGATGACATCGATACTGAAAAAGGTATCATCATTTGAATTGGAGTGTTTCATTGTAGAATCGATATTAAAAATCATTCATTCAGTTCCAACTCCAAGGTTGAGTTGTCTCTGTTTAACTCGAATTACTGCATTAGCAGTGTGAAGAAAGGGTCGTCCCAAAATTAGGGAAACTTTACTATCTTCTTCCATTTCGAGAATAACGAAATCAACAGGAAAGGTGAATTTACCAACTTCAACGAGCATATTTTCAGCTATTCCAACAGGGTATTGGAATGATCTGTCGGCTAATCTAACGCTCATTTTGGTAGGTTTAAGATTTTCGAGAGATAATTTGGCATATAGCGAATATGGCATGAGGTTAATGCTAGCCCCAAGGTCGGCTAAGGCATTGCAGGAGAAAGTTTTGTTGAAATTGCATGGAATAAGAAAACTTCTGGGGTCTCCGAGTTTAGGTGGAACTTTGTTTTGGATCATTGCTGAACTTTCATCGCTTAAGAAAGCGGCAGAGATTTGTTCGATCTTATGTTTGTTGCTTATGAGTTCCTTGAGAAATTTTCCATAATTAGGCATTCCGGCCAAGACATCGATAAGAGGTACATTGATTCGGACAGCGCGGATCATATCGAGAAATTTTCCGTATTGAGCTTCCATTTTCTCTTTCCTTAGACGTTGAGGATACGGGATTTTTGGTTTATATGGTTTAGGTAATGGAGTTTCCTTGACTGGTTTTGGATTTTGAGTTTTTGGTTGTGGTGTAGGTTCTTCGTCTTCATCATCGCTATCGAAATTGATAGGAGCTTCAGAATCTTTTTGTTGATCATTTGGGTTAACTGGTGGGTTGTAGGATTTACCACTTCTTGTGAATACGGCATTCACATGCTCATTGCGAGATTGTGGTGGTTGGTAGGCTTTGGAATTGTGTCCTTTTGGGTTTGGTTGAGTGTTACTAGGAAGAGATCCAGATGGTCGACCAGATTGCTTGTCAGCAAGTCTGTCGAACTTGGTTTCAAGATTTTGGATTGAAGCTTGATGATTTTTGGCAACGGTTTCGAGTTGGGTTTTGAGATCCATGAATGTTTCTTTGACGAAAGCGTTGGTTGATTGCTGAGATTTCATGAAATCGTTGAATTGTTTCTGAAGATCGTATGGTTTATCATCGGTATTGGATCGATAGTTGTCTCGATTGTAACTACTTCGTTCGTTTGAACGCCAATTATCGCGATTTGAGTCTCGGTCGCGGTAATCATTGTAAAAACGAGTCTTACGAAAAGTTTGCATGAATTTAGCTTCCTCCTCACGGGACATAGGTATATCATCTTCACCAAGATCGGGTTTAGTTTTTTTAGCATAGGTCTAGAGTTCTTTATACTGAGCATCCATTTTCAGGGCCATGGCATCCATTCGGGCCATAATTTTGTCAGTATCGGAATTACTGCTACCTTCATCGGCGAAAGCAACGGTTTTCTTAAGAGATGATTTGGTTTTTTGGTTTTTAGCCCAATCGAGCTTGAGTAAGACCTTGTCTTCCAAAAGCTGATAAGCTTGATTTGGTGTTTTATAGAGGAAAATGCCACCGGCTGCGGCATTCAGAACTTCTTGGGTTATTTCGTTGAGACCATGATAGAAGATTTTTATGATATTGCCTTTAGACAAATTGTGACCATGATAGTTTCAGAGCATTTCCTTCATACGCAGCCAAGCATTGGTTAGAGATTCGTTTTCGTGTTAAGAAAAAGCTCGGATTTCTCCGAGGAGTCGGTCAAAAAGAGTTGGAGGAAAGAATCGGCTAATGAAAACGGTTCGGAGTTCATCCCATGTTTCGATAGTTCCTTTGTTAAGTTCATCCAACCATGTTTTTGCTTCCCCAGTAAGGGATATGGGAAACATCATTAAGCGGACGTCTTCGTTTTCGGTATCTCTATACTTAAACATATCGCAGATTTTGAGGAATTCGTAAATGTGTTTATGAGGATCGGTTTTGGTTCTACCATCGAATTGGTTTCCTTTGACGAGGGTCAAGTGGTTACCTTTGATAGCAAATTCGTTAGTAGTTTCAAGAATAGTAATTACGGAACCGGGAGTCGGAGCGACAATACGGTCAGCAGCCCACATGGGTTCATCATCCATTAAGAAAAGATTTTCATGAGTATCAAGAAAGTGACGGAGGTGGTTGATGTTGAGAATTGACGGATAGACAATTCTTGGGTTTTTAGGTGGATTGTTTCGTTGATCAAATGGAACTCTTCTGTTTCGTCGACGATGTCTTCGATTCAGAGTACGTTCAGGTTCAGGTAACTGTTCAACAAGATCAGAATTGGAAGCACGTGCATGCATCCAAAGGAGAAATTGTTTGGGGTCAGTTTGCCAGAAAACTGTACTACGATTTTTGAGAATGAAGGGGAGTTAAAGTAATTTTCTAGAGTTTGACTACAGAACAGCTAAGAAATCCCCGGCAGCGGCGCCAAAAACTTTGATGTGTTTCAAAAGCTTTAAATTTATAAGACTGAAAATACCGATTAATTATAGGGAAACACACGGGTAAAAGTATAACCCACGTATGTAGTATAATCTGTTTAGGTAAGACCAAGTCGTTCCACAGGGATTAGAGTAGTGCTCAAATAATCAGAAAGAGAATAGACTTTAACTGTTTTGAAAGTAACTTTTAATTTTCCAATGATAATAAAGATGACTACTCTGATAGTTGAAAATAATTTATAAGTGTTTGGAATGATTTGACCATGAGAATGGGGCATTAATTTATAAAGGCGATTTCTCGTCAGAAAACGTTTTCACAAATCAACTGGTTAACTTAAAACTTATATTTAGTTAACTAGACCAAATGTGTCACTCAAATAATCCAGTTACTATTATATCAAGCTTATTTTGTTTATTAATTTACGAAAGTGGATTTCTCAGCACAAACGTTAAAGAACATAGACAAATCTTTAAAACCACATAGATCATAACGGGTCTTTTGACCTATACCGGTATGATTATATAATCTAGATTGATAAGCAAAAGTAGATAAGATATAACAGGGTTGCAACATAAGCTTAAGATTAAGATGATCAAGATTATACCAAACGCTTATTCATTATCGTAACTTCACCGAGTAGTCATGAGAGATTTAGCCTCTCATGGCTAAGAAGTTCGTAACAAAATCATACTTTACATTAACTTCCATAATCTTAGCAACTAAGTAAGAAAACTTCTTCGTTCTTGATCGTTAGATCTTTTTCTTCAAGAGAGGAGGTGTTTTGGTTGATAGTAGGGAAGTGTGTGTGTGTGGAGTGGTGAAAATGGGTGTGTGAAGGATGATTTGAGATGCAAAAATCGTCCTTTATTTATAGGCTAAAATTTGGGAAAAGTGCCCCGGTTTTGGTATTAAGTGCGGCGCACTTGAGGAGTTAATGCGATGATCGTTTATTGTTTTGACTAAAAGTGCGGCGCATTTACAAATAAGTGCGGCGGTTTTGATGAGTTAATGTAGGTGCATTTATTAGACTTCAATTCTTCTAACTCAGAAAAAAGTGCGGCGCACAAAGATATAAGTGCGCCGGTTTTGAGACTTCATAAGGAAGTGCGGCGAACTTTGGAAAGCCTTGACCATGTCAAAGATGTAATCATTAATGATTTCTGGTGGGAGGTAATATTACCTATTTATTTTATTTTTCTTCCGCTTGTGTTTGTTTGCGTGTGTGTGTGTATTGGCATTGCACTATTATAATAATGTTCTCTTTGCATTGTTAGTTTTACTCTAATTTGAAAGCTCGTGGCGATACGTCTAATGGTTGTTCTGTGCTGTTAAAGTCCTAACTTGGAAGCATTTGGTGTGGTGACAATAGACTGTTGATGCTTTCTAAGAAGTGGTTGACACTCCATCGAGGATCTCCAGTAGCCGAAATAAAATTCAAGTCTGCTAGAATTTGTTTACTGTTTAATCTTGCGGCTTGTGAAGTGGTCGAGTTAATGAGAAAAAGAAATGTACTAGTAACTGATTTTGAAAATGGAATGATTTTGTTGCATCATGTGGCTCTATTATTGTTCTAGTTATACTCATTGGCAATAGTAACAGATAAGCTAGTTAGTAAATTTTCCTTTTTGCTTTGTAGTTCCAGATAAGGTGATTAGTAAAACGTCTTGAAGTTTTGTAATGTCCTCTATTGTTGATGATTGATTATGATGTCCAGTAGGCAAGCCAGATCAACAGTATACATGGACTAGAACTGGATTTCTTATCCGGTTCAGCAGACATTATCCAGTGGTGGAACAGTTTCTGCAATTAAAGCTAGTTGTGTGAAGGAAGTAGATCGCATTGAGAAGCAGTTTGATGATTCTACTCCAAATTTGCTCTTTGGCCTCGTGTCGGTAATGCACATTGTTTTCCAGCAAGTTATGTTTGTGCTTGCGCCAAGGTCACTCAAAATTTCTATCCATTAACTTATAGATGAACGTTGATCTGCGCATTGAATGTCGTGCTGCTGCAAGTTTGGAATTGTTAAGTCTTAACTAATTAGCATTTTAGAAAAGCTGGATGCTCAACTACGCCATTTCTTGTGTCAAGTCCTCGTAAAAGCTGTTCTGGAATCAATGACTTCGACTCGCTTAAATTCACATACAAGGTAAGTTCATGCTGCTTCTACATAAAGCCCTTGCAAATGCTGAAGCATTCAAGAAGTACAACCAGGTAACTGTTTTTTGTTCTTTTTGTGTTCTTTCTTGACGAGTGACATTTTTTTTATCATTTGTGTGCATTTCATGGCAGGTCATGAATTTCTTACTCCAGGTCAAACATGCCAAATTTGATCTTGATGAAGCTCGAAGATGGGTGTGGAATGTGCTTAATTTATTTGTCCTTACTTGTTGAAGCTTGTATCAAGTTTTTTCTTATGACTTTTCATGCTAATGCCATTTTTTTCCTCTTTATGTGTGTTTTCAGAGTGAACCGGAAGCATACATGGCCGGTGGAGCGAAAACTACTTCGTTTCGCCGATGCGTTTCGTCAATATGTTTAAAAAAGTCTTAACGTTTTTTGATGTCCTCTATTATGATGTTCAGTGGGAATTACTTGCAAGCCGGCTCAACAGTATACATATTATCGCTGGACTTGTATTCGGTTCAGCCGGCATTATGCAATGATGGAACTGTTTCTGCAAATAATGCCAGGTGCGATAAGGAAGTAGATCGCAATAAGAAACAGTTTGATGACTGCAATATACTCTAGTATCATCAACTCAGCTTTTCAAAATAGCCGAATTTCTTAAACCTACCCATTTTGAGCTTGTTACTACAGTGCTCACTTTGTCCCTCAAAGTGTCTTGAACTCTTGATTTTAACCAAACAAAAAATTATTTATATTGATTTTTACTAGTTACAAGTACAAGTTGTCTGCAACTAGAACATAACAATAACATTTTAAAACTCAAACGTAAATATCAATCGTGGATAGTTTAGTGAGCCTAAAACCTCTAAGTAAGACCATCACTGGTCACTAGTAGTACGACTCAAACGAGTGCAAGTGTAGCTTATATGAGTTCCGACCACTTGGACAAGCAGGCCAAGATGGTAATAAAAACAGCATTTCATAAACTAGAACATACAAAACCACGAAATGACTGAAACATGTCTCCGAAAGCACAACAAAAGGATTAAAGGTTTACTTATTTCTCTCAGTAGATGATCAAAATATAAGCTTATGCAAACAGCTTTAAAAAGCTAAACAATAAAGCCACATGAAGAAACGAAGCTCAATATGCTACTACACTCAAAAATGAATACATTGAAACAGTCTGCCTTGTTGCAATTTGTACTTGAAAAAAAACGATACCAACTGTTACTCACAAACAATACAGCCGGGTCATGGCCGGATCCAACCGGATACAGCCGGGTCTTGGACGGATTTAGCCGGGTCTGGCCGGGTCTTGGTCGGATATAGCCAGTTCTTGGCAGGAATAGCCGGGTCTTGGACGGATTTAGTCGGGTCTGGCCGGGTCTTGGTCGGATATAGCCGGGTTTTGTTCGTATGGTGATGGCTTCGTATATGAAGACATGACTTCTTTACCTGGTGGAATTATCTTGTCACTTTGATTCTACTCAAAATTTGCTCCTTGGCCTCCTGTTGGTACTGAATGAATATACTTGCAGGTTCTATCCTTCAAGCTTAATGTGGGTCAATTTCCACATGTCGGATACTGGGAACTTGATAACTGCTCGTACTACTGGTCCACTTATTTTAAGTTGGCTAAGACCGTGTCAATGTGTTCATGAAACGACTAGGCTAAAGATTTTATATTTATGAGAAAGGTGTTTGTGAGTAATGTATGATGTTGGTTCCTTAAATTACTGCTTATCATATAGCAACGACGTGAGCAATGCTGGATACATAGTAGCTTACATTACAATGTAGAAATGCGGTGTGCATTTTGTTTCTTTCGTTTATGGGATTTTACAAGTAACGTGTTATTGATTTAAGTAGAGTACAAAATGATGAGAAGTGAAAACGGTTCCTTTACCGTTTTGTGAGACGGATCGAGAGAGGTGAATGGTTTATATTTTAGCTTGTCACAACATATATAGTGTTCCTATGCCATGGGTCAAATGGTCAAGTCGATAGGCAAGCTCATGAATTTTATTGATCTCGTTACATACTCTATGTACTGATTTATCTATACATAGAGGGTCCCTTTACTTTTGATATGTAATATACTTAGAATTGTAATTAAGAGCGAGTGTGTTAGAGGATTGACAAACGTTCTTTGCATTTGAAGCTTAGGTCATTGGTTCGATTCCCAAACGTTCTCTCTTTTTTCTATAGTAGTGGATTCATTTTATCATCTGTTATAGCTTTTAACATGTGGCAACAATTAATAAAAATTGTGGTTTGGATTCATTTTATCATCTCATAGTATTATATGTTATAGCTTTTAACATGTGGCAACACTTAATAAAAATTGTGGTTATCAAAATTCAAAACTATGAAATACACATAGATGTGTATGATAACGATTAGACATGTTTTTATATACATTTTTTAGACATTCATATCACTTTTGATTTTTTTTACTAATATAATTTGATCATTATACTTGATTGATATGCTAATATTTGATTATTTGGTCAATGGTTAGAGAAGACGAAACCGATGCTTTGTATTGAAAAGTACCTAGTTGAGACTTAAATTAGTCATAGATTTTAAGAATGAGTTCTACTATTGGTACCACCTTGGGCCACATAAAAAGTACATATTTGTACTTTTTTGTCTTTTTGTCTTCCTGTTTACAGTACAACATGTTTTATTAGTTTCTCTGTTGCGTATTTTTTGACAGTTTAATACTTTTGACTTGTTAAACTTTATATTTTTCGTTCCGCACTATGCGTTTCATAGTTTTATAACATAAACAAAATTATAAAAATAAAATAAAAATTTATAAAAATAAAAAACAGGAAAACATGAAGGGGGGAGGGGGTCTTTATAACCTACCTCTTTAAAAATTAACATAGGTACCAAGTTGGTCCTTAGTCTTGCCTGAGCCCGGACATTACTTAAGTTCACCAAATTTGAACCATCAATTGAGCTAAAATCGAGCTTTTTAAATCATCATAATTTTTACGAGTAATTCAAGATATCGAATCCTAAAGATTTTTCCATAGTAGTCGTTGATTTGATCAACTCTTTGGTAGTGCAGTTTAAACAAGACATGACATTGTTGACTAACCTAAAAAAACCCTTTTATTTTCTCTCCCCACTAGGGGCGATTTCCAGCAACCTTCATTTTTCTTTTTCCGGCCAAAACTATACCTATTAAACGCCTCTCTACCTTGGATTATTTTGATTCGATTGTCTATTTGTTTATGGATATCCCAATGGTTTTCCATTGAATATCTTAAACAGATTGTTAATCAATTGAGGTGATCTTGGTATGCAATCGTTTTTTTAGGGATGGTTTTTGATCGACTTTTAAGCCGCCTCTCTATCTATACCTTTTAGATCTTTCAAAGCTGGCTTTTGGGTTTTGTATGGGAGTCGATTCCACATGAATCCCTAAGTCGGCTTTTGTTTAGATTTTTAAGGTATTGGGTATGCAATCGGTTTTAAGAGTTGTGATTTTCCTTAGGAGGTTTAATTCTTTTTAACATCGTGGCTTAGTTTTTAATATCCGATACCTAAACATAATTTTTAGGGTATTTATAATATTTTTATTTTTAGGGTTTCGGTTTATGCAATCGATGCTGGTGATTATTATTAATCCTTTTCCTCTCATTATATATGGTTTGGAATCGATTGCTTTGGTTGTTTCCTGCTGGATTTCATGCACAAACCCTTTAGGGTTACTTGGATTAGCCCGTTAAGATTAGGGGGGGGTGGTGATTTCAAAGGTTTTTTGCTTATTTTTTATCTTCTCATTTATTAGGGTTTCGTGTTGAGATCCTATTAATGGGATGTGCGTGAGGGTGTGCATGGAAGGAACTATGGTGGTTGTGGGTTTGGGAGAGAGGGAGGTGATGTAACCCTAGAACTATTACTGGTTTGTTCAGGGTTTCGGTGGTCTGGGTGGTTGTGACCTCGGTGTTTACATGATGATTTTGACGGCTGGGCGATGCCCTAATTCTAGGGTTTCTTATGGTTCATGGTGACTGGATAGCTTATCTTTCGCTCTACGGGCTGTGACAATCATGTGAAAGTTTCGTTGGCAAAGAGAGAAGGAGGTTTCAAGTGTGGAACTCGACATGATCTGATCCTCATTGAGTTTAAGCCCTATGATTAGGGTTCGCAAAGGGTATTATAGCATTTACGTACTATTTTCCCTAGTATGATCATGGGTGTCTCGATAGTTAGTGCGTAGTTTTACGCTGTTAGTTGCTCCTGTATAAAGTACGCACTTCGATGGTGGTGATGTGGAGTTCTTGTGTAAACTGTTTTCTATATACAAACACTTATAAAAGGTTCTTTATGGGCTTTGCTCTTATAGGAACTCGTTTGCAATCTTGTACGTGTACCAATGACGATTATTAGAAGATGGACAGATTGCTATTGGTGTGTGCGTGAGCAGGTGTATCACGCTTGGAAGTTATTGGGATGCAACCTTCGGGCCCCAGCTTGAGTGCGATTTGTAGTGTTTTTTCGGGTTTACTTTCGAATTGCACACGTTTGCATTGATTGTAATTGCACTTGAATTCCCTTGAAGGTTTGGTGATTGAGTCCGTCAACTACTATAGAGGGTTTAAACTTGGGAAGTTGGAGCTATTTAATGATCTTGATCAATAAGGCCCACATTATGGTCTAATTGGAACACAAGCATCATTCTGACCTATATTTGTTTTTTATTTCCTTTCAATTTATTAATGGTAGTTATAAGAGTGGCTTTGCATTTGTTTATGTTAGTTATTGCACCATGGTGTTAGCAGAATGTTGCACTATGTTATCGCATATTATGTGAGCCCCATGGTAACAGGCTGTGATATATGGATTTCACCTATATCCATTGTACTTCAACGTTTTTTTGGTGTAATATATTTTGCCGGGGTGTGTCCCTTTTACCCAAAAAAAAAAAAAAGACATTGTTGACTAACCTTTCATCTAAAATTTATGTCAGAAAAAAAGAAAAATCTTAAAATTTATGTCAACAAGAACCGTGCGAGTTACTTCTAACATTTAATGTGCCGTCTACACTCCTTTCTTTTTGTTATCTCAATAAATATACATGACAAATGACTTTTCTATTTCATAAGAGTTGTTTGCGTCTGAGTTTGTATTGATGAAAGAAGTTTTGGAGAGATAAAACTTTTGACCTTTTGGCTGTGTTTTTTCTTTTTTTTTTAACTGAACTACTGTAATAATTATTTAAAAAATTAATGAAAAAAGCTCTATTACAATTTTGAAAATAACAAACTTTGAATATCACATATTGTTATGTCGCATCTTAAAATTTCAGCACGAGTTGAGTACAACGCGGCCGGCGCCTAGGCGACTTGGCTTAAACTATCAAATGAGTTATAGTAATAGAGCCCACCAGATGTACAAACTCCAACCTTAGTTCTTTCCTACTGCTTGCTTGTGGTACGTATAATCTGCTTACTTTTTTATTCATCATCGATTTATTTAGTTTCATGTTCGATGAAATGCAATTTGTTGTTGTTGTTGTTGTTTCTAATTCTTTTTATTGGTGTAAGTTTAGAAGTAGAGCCTCATTTAGTTGGATCGATTGGCTTAATTACTTTGTAAGTCTAGCTCCTTGCTAGTTCTTTGAATAAAATCGCCGTTAAAAAAAATGAACACACGCCAGGTGTTTGATGAAATGCTCCAATAGGTTGGTCATGGGGTGTTTGTTTAAAACTGATTACTACTGTATGGTTATGGATTTTTCTCAAATAAACAGAATACGCGCGCCGAAACATTTTAAACAAACAACCCTAATAATATTACTAACATTTAGGCACAACCTTAGAGCCCATGTATTTGATTTACCTATCGCGTCCGTAGTGGTTCGTTTTTTGTACAGAAGATGAGATTAGAGTCATGACTTTTATCCTCTTCTTATATTAGAATATAATTCAGTTTTTCCGTTTTCACCGCCCATCTTGATATATCTGTAATTTTGAGCAGAACGTCTAGTTGGTCATATAACTATGGAAAGAGTAGATCGATTGAACGAGTTAAAGGATGAAATGTTAGTCATAATACCGATGTCTCGTCTAGGACTCACAACCAAAAGAGGTATCCAAACAAACACTGAGCTGCTATCATCAAAACGATGGAAAAACCTTTTGGCCTTCATTTTCCTCATCTCTTTTCCTCATGTAAATGATTTTTAAATGAAAAATATGACCATCAGCTGCAATTAGGTTGAAAATATAGGAACCATCATGTAATTAAATGCAAATTGGACGAAACATGATTTCTGGGTAAACCACAGGGACGATCCGTGTAATTTTTCCTTTCTTTTATGACAATACCCTAAATAAGTGTCCTACAAATCTTAACCTCAAAAATTCAAACTTGATATCGATTACAGTAGTTTGGTTAATTCTGAGTTTAAATCACGAGCAAATAGTTGGATTCGTTATGCTATTCGCCGTAATGTTGAAGAGGTTGATTTATGGTTATTTGATGTGGGAGTAGGCCAAGATTTACCTTTGAAGATGAGCTGTTTTTCAACACTTCTTGTATCACTCGTATGACACTGTCCTTTTGTCAGTTTAATCCTCCTAATGGTGCGATTAGTTGGGAAAGACTTGAGTCTTTTATTTATCTTGTGTGATTCTAGACGATAATATGATTGGAAAGATAATATCCGGAAGTCCTTGCTTGGAATCTATGGAGTTGAAAGATTGCCATGGTTATAGGCGGATTGATGTTACTTCAAAGAGTGTTAAGAAGCTAGTGTTGTTTGAATACTACTGCGGTGTTGAATCTGAGGAGGATATTATAGATTGTATCAAAATCAATGCTCCTTACATATCGTCACTAACTATAAAAGGTGAGTTGTTTTTGCGGGAGCTTGTGTTGCTTAATGTGTCATCTTTATTGGAAGTCTACTTAAAATATTCGATCAGTTATAAAGAGTTTGTGATATTCGCTGAAGAAATATTTAGAGGACTCTTAAAAAGCCTTGGCCATGTCGAAAATATTACATTTGGGGATCACTGTTTGGAGGTAATATTACTTATGAATGTCTTTTTTTCATACACTCCGGTTTGTTTTTTGTGTGTAAAATTATACACGTTGCAATGTTCTAATAATGTTCACTTTTACATTGATAGCTTCTCTCTCGTTTGAAAGCTGGTAGTGATACGTCTAATGATGATCGAGATGAAAATGGAGATCGAGGGGAACAAATTGCTTCGAGTGATTAAGTGTTAGTTGTTAGTTTAAAACCTGGTGTGGTGACAATGGATAGTTGATGCTTACTAAGAAGTTGTTGACACTCCATCGAGCATCTCCAATAGCCGAAATAGAACTCTGCTTTTTGTGTATTTTTCGAAATAGAGCATCGTGAGTTTTTGTTAGTTTTCTAGTTATACACATTGTTGACATCTTAAAATAACATCAGGTAAGTGTGCCTTTTTATATTGCGCCTTATTACAAGTAGCTTAAAAGGGCTAACTCTGCCCCACCTCACCTCTGTGCTCTTGAGAAAATGAATTACGATGTAGCATCTCAGCATTATGTGTGCTATACCAAATCATCTGTATGGTTAGTTATACATATGATTGTCACCGAGTTAAGCACATCGGGTCATTTGTTGTAATTGCAAGACTCTTACAAGAAAACAAACTTCATGATTTTGGCAACGTTAAGAACAATGTCCACTGTGAATATCAGATAGGAATGTCCACTACGAATATCGGATAGGTCTGATTATAGATGAGTTTTTACACAAGAGATTGCTGGTAAGCATTCGGTTCCACTATGAATATCGCATAGGTGTACGTGAACCCCCTTATTTCATGGACTTCGTTCGCTCAGTAATTTCTAGCCATTGGTGTTCTGTTATTTGTAGTAAGAGTTGGTGTTCTTCTGGGGTTAATCCCTCTCGACAAAAGACTGAAGTTCACTTCAGAGATCCAAGATCATCAAGTTACAGTCATGGTAAGAGAAGTTTAAGTTGTGGTTTCTTATGAATTTTCATGCTAATGCTGTGATTTTCCTTTGTATGTGTGTTTTTCAGAGTAAATGATGGCTGGTGGAGCAAAAATTACTTCATTTCGTCGATGCATTTCATCAATATGTTATGGACAGAGTAATAACCTTATTATACATACATGATTTTTATATGGTATAAAAATACCACAGCGCATGCCGTGAGTTATGTGAAGGTATGTCAGCAGCTGGATCTTTTGATGAAGTGATTGAAGGGCACGAGGCCTACTTGCTGTCAAGTCAGCTTCAATGCTTTTTAGTTCCAAATAAGCTCGTCAGTAAATTTTTCTTTTTAACTGGCTTTGTTTCTGTACAATGGGAAGCATGACTTTAAGAAGTCTTAATGCTGTGTGTGATATCCTCTATTATGATGTTCAGTGGGCATTAATTGCAAGCCGGATAAACAGTATACTTACTAGAGCTGGACTTGTATTCGGTTCAGCCGACATTATGCAGTGATGGAACAGTTTCCGAAAATAATACCAGGTGTGATAAAAGGAAGCAGATCGCATTAAGAAACAGTTTGATGATTGCATGGCCTTCCCCCTAAGGGTAGGGTATCTCGGGATGTGAATTGATTAGTTGTAGGGCAATAGTGAACACTTTTTCAACCTTTGGCCTTAGAAAAGAAATGGGAGGCAGATCAGATGTGTAAAACTATAGCAACATTCCTTTCAGAGATGAAGACTATAATATACTCTAGTATCATCAACTCAGCTCTTCAAAATAGACGAATTTCTCAAACCTGCCCATTTTGAGCTTGTTACTACTCACTTTGTCCCTCAAAGTGTCTTGATTTTAACCAAACAAAAAATTTATTTATTTTGAGTTACTAGTTACATGTACAAGTTTTCTGCAACTAGAAAATAAGAATAACATTTTAAAACTCAAACGTAAATATTAATCGTGGATAGCTTAGTGAGCCTAAAACCTCATATTAACATTTTAAGGACCATCACAGATGAGTAGTAACGACTCAAATGAGTGCAAGTGTAATAAAAAAGTAATTAAAACAGCATTTCACAAAGTAGAATATACAAAACCACGAAATGACTTAAACTTGTCTCCAAAAGCACAACAAAAGGATTAAGCTTTACTTATTTCTCTCAGTAGATGATATAAATAACCCTTATCAACACTTTAAAAGGGCTAACAATAACGCCTCATGAAGAACACTGTGCTCAATATGCTACTATCAATCAAAAATCAATACCCAAAAAATTGTCCGTAACCATGTTTTTTATGAATTAGGATTGTTTATATTATAGAATGGTTTTATTTAAAGAAAAAATCTTTTTGGAAATACGCAAAACTCGCCGGAAATACCCAAAACTTGTCAAAAATGGCAATCCTATTAATCCCGCCTATAACAGTTATAAACTATAAGGAGGTCGACCGCCCGACTACCAATTCACGATTTTTGCAACCTTGGTATTAACTAAAACTACTATTATTAGGGAAAAAAAGACGGAAATTAACACTGCAACTACAACTAAGTCAGTTTTTTATGAACTTGAAAACCAGGGACGTAACTAGTGGGTCTTACGGCGTCATGGGACCACGATGAAATTTTGCTTCATATTAATAATTTTCGTACATACACACCAAATTCTCCAAAATAAGCATCTGGGTCTTAATGCATTGTGTTTGTAGTTATTGCTTAGTTAGTTCATCAATAGGTGAAAAGTTAAATTGGTTTTACCTAAACTCTATCATTGTAACCGAAAGTCGTACTTTATTATTATTATTTTTCCTTATACTGCATGGGAAGTGGCAGCTGTGGTATTAAACAACAGGATGACAAGTGATAAAAGAAACAAAACATGAATATGCATAAAGTAAATGTAAATATTTTCTCTCATTACGTATGTTGTATATAATTGTATTGATGTTTTTTGATCTGATATTGAACTAGGGCTGAGCAAACCCACCCGAAAACCGACCCGAACCGACAAACCGACTGAAACCAGGTCGAAACCGAACCGAACCGAAACCGACCCTATTCGGTTCGGTTTCAGTTTTGTATATTTTTTTGGGTTTTAGTCGGTTCGGTTCGGTTTCGTTTCGGTTCGAGTCAAAACACACTTATTCGTGTTCGAACACACTTATTCGAACCGAACCGACCTTATTCGGTTCGGTTCTCGGTTGGAAAATTTTCCATATTCGGTTTCGGTTTTTGTCGGTTCGGGTCGGTTTCGACCCGATGCTCAAAATGAACACATATGCCTCTTTGCAGCTATATATAGACTTCAAAAACGAAGAATTGAACTAGACAGATATAAATTTATGTGGAGCATACTACACTTGGAATAAATATCATGGAATACATTTGAAGTCCCAAATTAGACGTTCAATGACTCTCAAGTCTTTGCATGCAATTTGTACTTATTAAATGTAATGCGAAATAAATGGGCCCACTTTAAGTAACCCATTCATCAGATAACAAGCTAGAATACGTGATAATTAACCAATTCATTTTAGACCCAATACGACATGCGACTAATTGCTACTTCAAAGTCTCCACATTTGAAAATTGAAGACATAGAAACCGAGTGATGCTATATGTCCAACCAATTTAAGGTGGATGGTCAAAAACATATAAATATAAACTTGTCCTTTTATGTGGAAAAAAGGATGAATAATTGAAGTTAGTTATGCCAAATTTAGACGTTAGAGAGCTAGGACGAAAAACAACATGTTATTCGTCGGCCACCTCAACGCCACCTCATCCCATTCCATTATAATAACACCCCAATAACTAAAACACCCTCTTCAACAAAAGAATAAATTACATGTTTCGTCCCTATGGTTTACCCAAAATTACATGTTTCGTCCCTATTCGATTTGAATTACATAAATAATCCCAAATTTTTAAACTTATTGCATTGATGATCCCTATTTTTCAAAATAGGGACCAACTGTGTAATAAATTTGTTTAAAATTTGTTACATAGATAGTCCCTATTTTCTAGAATAGGGACTATCAATGAAACATGTTTCATAAAATAGGGATTACCTATGTAATTAAAATCGAATAGGGATGAAACATGTAATTTATCCTCAACAAAAATACCAATAATATTTATTGGGTCCCACAAATACCCATAAAAAATACTCATTCCCTCAAAAAAATACAAGAAAACAAAAATACGGACGAATGGCGCGTGTGGCCGGTATGCTATGACGGACGAATGGCGCGGTTTTGGTGCTTTTGGCGAACGAATGCTTTAGCTCACCTAGCTCTCTTAGGAGACTTGTTGTCTTAAAAACTTGTTTTAATTAGACATCTTTTTCAATCTTGTGATACTTTTCGATGAGATAGGAAACTTGTGTGGAACACATAAAACTTGAATAAATTATTCCACATTAGACGTCCAAATATTTTTCAATTTTGAAAATTTGTATTTATAAGATTTTTTTCCCATCTTGTGATATTTTTTTGTCATATCCTAAATTGTTAAACCTAAAGTTGAGTTATTCTACAAACTCTTATTTCTTACAAACTGAGGGACTCGTCTTAGCCATCCAAAACCTTTGATCTAACGTCTTGGATTAAACATCAAAAGAAAACATAAAGGGGCCAAAACTGTAAATTGCCTCAGAACTTTTTTAACTAAAAACTTTCTTTACCCTTATTTTTTGAAAATAATATATCTCAAAAGTCAAAACCGTTAATCGTAAGACGAAACAAATTACACAAATAAGACAATCATTTAATTATCTTTTAATAGAGAGGCACTTTCATATACTTTCGACAAACTTTTGCCCATTGTATGACAACATATTTGTGGATTCAGACTAAACATATTGTTGAAGAAAACATATGAATTTTTTTTATATGTCACAAGTGATATAACACTCATTTGTGGATTCAGACTAAACATATTGTCGTAAAGCGGGCATAAGTATTAAATTTCTCGGTGCAAAAACGGTGAAATTTTTTGGATTTGTATACAAAAACTTATGCCCATTGTATGACAACATATTGAACATATTGTCACATATAATGAACGTATTGTTACATGTGATATTTTTTTTTGAACAGCAACTTATATTAAAACGCTAGCAAGGAGCTAGAAAAGGATTACATGGAAATATAAAGAGGATTCTTTAACCAATCTATCTTACTAAAATTTAACTTGCTTCTAGATCTACACCACGTGAAAGAAAGCGCCACGATATCATCAAATAACCGAGCTTTAGACGGAAAGGGACCAAAGATCGATTTATTACGGAAGTTCCAAACCGACCACCAAGTGATGTAAAAAACGCCTTCCATAAGCAACTTCAGCTTGGAAGAGAGCCGAAGACTAGAGAACCACTCCCACCAATCATCATAAGAGGATAAATTCAATAGATTAACATCCCACCATCTCGATATACTCTTATACAAATCTTTCATCATGGGACAAGAGAAAAAATGTGATTTGTAGACTCAACCGCCAAATTACAAGATGGACATAAAATAGATTGGATGTCCATACCTCTACGAGAAAGATTAAGCCGCGTTGGGAGGTTGTTAAGCTTGACTCTCCAAGAAAGAATATTAACCTTTAGTGGAACATACTTACACCAATGCGTTTTAGAACCCACCGTCCCAAGAGTTTTATCATCAATGAGGATCCTAGCCGAGGAGACAGAAAACTCTTCGTCTCCTGAAAGCGACCAACACCATCTATCTAGCATATTAGGAAGACAAATGCCTTCCAAAAGAGATGTCAACATAGCCATCTGAGAAGCCTCCGTACCACTTCTAGGATTACGCCTGAAAGAAGTAACAATACTCGGATGTGCCATTTTCCCAGCCACAGAGATCTTTTTATCCAATTCGAGAGCAAAAAGTCTAGGAAAGAGATTATTAAACGAGACATCACCCTTCCATGGCTCATACCAGAACATAGTTTTCTCCCCATTACCAACCTTTTTCTTAATGCAGCCTAAAAGATCAATACCCTTGTTTAACAAAATAGGGAGAGTGCGAACAATATCAATCCAATTTGATGACGCACTAGGCTTAATATGATAACCAAGCTTACCATCTACACCATGAATAGCCTTAATAACACGAGACCAAAGAGAGAAGCCTTGAGAATGAAAACGCCAAATCCATTTAAAAATGAGCGCTCGGTTAAGTGCGAAGAAACTCGAGACACCCATACCACCCTTATCCTTAGAAGCCAAGACGTTTTCCCATTTAACAAACGTCATTTTGCGAACGTTAGGATCCCCACCATTGAAGAAATGACTACGAATTGCTTCTAATTTATTAATCACATACATAGGGGCTTTATACATCGACATGTAGTAGATCGGAGTAGCACCTAAAACAGATTTAAGAAGGATTAATCTACCGCCAACAGATAGGACCTTTGACTTCCATTTGGAGAGGCGACCTTGAACTTTGTTGAGAACAATATCCCACGATTTAATCCGAGACATGTGACTACCAATATTAACACCCAAGTACTAAAAAGGAAGGCTAAAAGTCAAGCAGCCAATGCTATTAGCAGCTTGAGTAACCAAAGAGTTATCAACAGATATACCCATAATCTTACACTTGTAGAGATTAATACGCATACCTGATGCCTGAAAGAAACAATCCAACACACGAATGATGGTCAAAATATTAAAATCGCACCATTGTCCAATGAAGACCACATCGTCAGCATAAAAAAGATGAGAAATCTGCTGAGAATTATCTAAAATGACACCTTTGTAGAGACCCGCATTAACAACCTTTTGAAAGGACAAATGAAGACTTTCCATGACAAGAATGAACAAGAAAGGCGATAAGGGATCTCCCTGTTTGAGACCCTTGAAATATTGAAACTCAGAGGTCGGGCTCCCATTAACAAGAATCGAACCCTTAGAAGAATTTAAACAACTTTGGATCCAATCACGCCAACGAGACCCAAAACCTAAATTTTTCAAAACATCATCCAAAAAGTCCCAACGCACAGAATCAAAAGCCTTCTCAAAGTCGACCTTGAAAATTAGAGTTTGCTTCTTTTTAGCTTTACACCAATGAATAATCTCGTTCAAGATAAATGGGCCATCTAAAATTTGACGATTTGCAATAAAGGCCGATTGCACTTCATTCACAAGACCATCAATGACAGTCACAAGACGATTAGCGAGAAGTTTGGTAATGATTTTATAAAGGCTGCTAATAAGACTTATAGGTCTATAGTCATTCACCATTTTATCCCCTTGAAATTTCGGAATCAACGCAATAAAGGACGAGTTACCTCCTAAATGACGAAAACCATTATTAAAAAAGTGATTCACGACTTCCACTACACCGCCTTCAATTAAATTCTAAAATCTACGATAAAAACCAAAAGTGAAACCATCAGGGCTAGGAGATTTATCTAAACCACAATCCCAAACAGCTTCTTTGATTTCCTCTTTAACAAACACTCTTTCCAAATCCTGAGCTTGTTCCGGAGATAATCTGTTGGGGAAGACCATATCAAGAACAAGACGATTAGCACAAGGGGCTTCAAATCTAGATTGGAAATGAGATAGAAATTCATTTTTGACAACATTCGGGTCCTCAATCCATTCCCCGTCAATGATAGTGCCACGAATAACGAGATTATTATGACGTTTGTTGATAATACCATGAAATTTTTTTGAATTTTCATCGCCTTTAATCGACCATTTCACCTTAGCTTTTTGGGCCAATTCAATCGACTCCGTATTATCCAAAGAAGAGAGATGATTCATAATGTCCAAACGGTCTTCAATATGAGTAGAGGACGACGCCCCTTTATCAATGAGAGTATCAATAGCAGTAAGTTTAGTCTTCAATTTTTTTCTAAGAGAAGTTGCATTATCTTTTTTACCTTTCACCCACTAACGAATATGCCCTTTGAGCATCTTAAGCTTTTTAGCCAACTTAATCATAGCATTAGACTCAGTAATGGTAATGTTTTGCCATGTATCAGCCACAAAAGCATCAAAGCCTTCGAGCTCAAACCAGTTGTGAAAAAAACAAAACGGTGTAGGACCATAGTCAATATTTAATTCTCGCAACAAAATGGGTCTGTGATCAGACAAAAATCTATCCAAAGTAAGAGAAGAAAGATTGGGACACGTTCTCTGTAGATTATCAGAAACAAGAAAACGATCAAGTTTGCTCATTTTTGAAGCGGAATTATGTGACCAAGTAAAAGAATAACCACCAGACGAAACTTCCACCAAACCACCTGCTGAAATAAACGAGTTAAAGGCATCAGCCCCACGAGCATTAAAAATGGAACCATACCTTTCATCTTTGTGACGAACTTCATTAAAATCACCCATCACGATTACATCTCAATTCCATCTATCAATCAGAATGTTCAGATATTGCCATAGCATCTTTTTTTCAGCAAGATCTTGAGGCGCATAAACTGAGATGATGAGCAAATTTTTGTTATTTGGACGCCATTTGCCTATAATCGCAACAAAGTAGTCAGAAACCGAGGAATTCTCCTTATGAAACATATCAGAATCCCATACACATAAAATACCACCTGAGTTGCCCACCGAAGGACTAAAAACATAGTTAAATGTAAGGTTACCCCAACAAGCTCTAATACTGAAAAGATCTACCAATTCCATTTTCGTCTCCTGTAAAGATAAAAATTTAACTTTGTAATTGTGACATAACTCCTTTACCCAATCCTTTTTGGCCTTTTGGGCAAGGCCTTGGATATTTTGACGTATTTAGCATTATGAGTAGAAATATTACGAGTTCAAGTACCAAGTCGAGTTGCTTGTTTCCAAAATCTTCATAGAATTATGCAAATTGACAAACTGGTCTGACTTGAAAGCTAATTTATATTACCGCGTCATCTAATCATGTGATCTTATGCGATTTATTTTTTCATGTTGAACGTGAGACCAGTCGATGCTTGTAAATAAAAATTGCATTCCTAAAAGAAAACGCTTGAATACATGAGTTTAGTTTGTGCGTACACAAGTTTTATTTATCTTTATTTTTGGAATGTATACAATGTTAGATGCGTGTATTCTTTTATTACGAGAATACAGTTTTTAGTTTTATTTTACCTTCTGTCGTTACAACCTTTAGTGAAAGTTGTAAGCCTTAAATCTTACGTTGCGTTCTCGAGTTTTAAAACATAAGAAAAGAAAGTAAAAGAAAAGAAAATTTTAAGTAGTTAGTAAAAATATTTGTGTTCTTGAGATGAAGGAAAAGAAAGAAAAAAGGTTGATTGAATTACACTTATACCCAAGTTTGAGAGATTTCAAGTTAAAAAAACAAGGATAATTATGTCTTTTAACATGTAAAAGATTACTTTCATTTCATTTCCTCCCATTTTTTGGAGGAAAGTTTTAGTCATCCCTGTGGTTTGTACTTTTTGGCACTAATCATCCCTAACCGATACTTTTTTTTTGAACGGCAAAGATGAAATATATATAAAAAGAGTCTAGCAAGACGCTAGAAACTTAAAGTACAATAGAGTCAACAAAAAGAATTACATAACATCAAAAAATGGTAAAATCCCGAGACTTTAATTGCGAGGGAATCAAAAGGGATGAAAAAACTTTTGACACGAATGCCGACAGATCGGTTTTCACTTCGGCAAAAGAAAAACCCCCCATCCCGGAGGCCGAGCCATCGGTTTTCACTTCGGGGTGGATATTATACACTACCTAGCTTAGTAAAGCAAAATAATACATTACTCTTAACAAAAACCACATACAAACACATGCAAAGTCACTCTCAGTGTTCTAAAAGGCACGCTTTTGCGGCGCCAAGGCGTCGCTAAGGTGTGAGGCGTGACCTCTACGTTACGATATGACCAAGGCGTCGACTCTAGGCGTGGCGTGTGAAAAGGCACGCTAAGGCGTGATGAGCTTTTTAAATTCAACTCCGATAATTATTTTTTTTTCAAAATGAACATTAGATGTGAGGATAGTTTCTTAACTTTATTAATATATACAACGCTTTATGTAAACTCAATATATATGAAATATGATATAAATATATAAATATTTTCATATTTTAGGCCGCCTTAAGCCACGCTTTAAAAACGCAAAAGCTATGCCTGAGCCGCTAAAGCGTGAGGCTTGATCATGCCGCCACACCACACCTCACGCTATTTATAAGATTGGTCACTCTTAACATTAAGCACACTATGGTAACAAATTGCTTAGGTTATCATAATTCGTACACAACAATATACTCAGTACTAACCAAATTGTAATCAACTGTATTTACTCTTGGCCATCGTCATATATGATGTGATTGTTGGTTTCTTGTGGTCTCGGTCATCCCTACCCTATGTACTATTTACTTTGCATCT
>BQNB010014948.1:46825-74147 GCA_026074375.1 Tanacetum coccineum
AGAAAAGTTTTGGTGGTTCTGGGTATGCCTAAACGTATTTTATTGCGAAACGTATTTAATTTACGTAACCAACAAAAATAAAATATAAAAGTTAATTATTACTTTTGAAAAAATAATATAATGATTGCTTGACGAAAACTTTAATTCGTTTGGTGTCCGTTTACATTAATTGATAATTTATAGCTTATGCGATTTAAGTTAATTATTATAATTAAAAGTAAATGCATACGAAAAACAAAAAAAATTATTAGTAAAATATATGACGTTGTAAATGACCTGAAAATACGGAATGTTACATCAGGATACTGGTCAACCCTACCTTTAACAATGATTTTAGGTTGCTCAGTATGTTGTTGTCCTATAGCAAAGATATTGCATTCAGCAGTCAATTGTACCTCAGCCATTGGCTCTTCGTTATAAATAGGTCTGATATCTACATCAATAGCATCTGTATCATTCCCTGACCTGCTATTATCATCTTGCACTGTTGAGTCTTTCCTAATGCTTTCTGTGTTAACCAAATTAGCATCCAATGCTTTACCCGTATCAATCTTACTCTCTTGCATCTGCATCTGTCTTTTATTCACCATTCTTTCATACTGTCTTTGATGACATGTTCTTTCAGCAACAGACTTCTTAACATTACCCAGGTGTTGGAGTAGTGTATATTTGAAGTGTTGAACCTTGATTCTAGTGTATTCAACAAAGTACGTGTCTGTCATTTGACTGTTATAATCCAATGAAAATTTTGAATCGATGAACTTTTGGAACTGGTTGTTTACCACCCAAAAGGCTGTCATGGATCCATCTTCTTGAAATTCATCTTTGTCAAGTTGCTTTTGTAGTTGATCTACGTTGAGGAGCATTGTACTTGTGAAAGTATCAACATCTTAACCAAAGAGTGACATGAATTCCTATTTGAATCCATGTTCGATGCAAGTGCCTTTTAAGTCTCCTTTTGAAAGAACTTGAAGGTTTGAATGAAGAGATCGAAAATATGCCATGCATCTTTCTTTTGATTTTGACATCTTATATTTGATTGCATGAACATCTTGTGTTTCAAAATTCAAGTTGCATTCCTTTGCTGATTTGCTGGATGTAGTCTCTGAATTACTGTCTTCTTTCTCAGAACAAGAGTTTTGTTTGACAACTAAATCAACTTTCAATGAATCAATATTCAATGCTTGGGTTTGATTTGAATGGTCTTCTTGTGGCTGCATCAACGTCTTTTGTTTCAACAAATGTAGAGTCCGTTGTTGATGAAGAATTATATCAAGCATGTATTTCCGAATGGAATCCATGGTACAGATCATTGTATCATTGAAGGATTGAGCATTATATCTTGTATATTTCCTCATACGCTCTTCGAATTCTGAATTGAAAGTATTTTCAAACTTTGTTCTGAGATTAGTCAAAGTAGTTGTACAATCAGTCCTAGAAAGTATATCTTTAGTAAGATGATGTTCTAGTAAATCCAAGTCTCGAGAGAACGTTCTCTTGAAGATAGGCATCATGCCATAATCTTGTAAAGTTTCTGAGAGAAACTTAAATAGAGACTTGATTTCTTTCAGACTGTGCATGCATCTTCTTCTTGAAAGTTGTGTCTTCTCTTGAATGTTAGAAGTTGAACACGAAGAAACTGTGACATTCTGAAGAACACTTGAAGATTGTGTTTGCAAATTGGTATTTGACATTTTGATGAAGTTGTGAATGGATATCGGATATTAAGTGTTATAAAGTTATGATTGTATTGTGGTGAGAGAGAATGCAATTAATTCCACGGGATTTTACAACTCTATGATTAAAACCGAGAAGGAAAAAGTTTACTTGTCGGGATTTTACAAAATCAATAGAAAAACCATGAAATTAAAATTGACATATTTCGCTTGAGGATTGCATATTTCACTTGGTTAAAGCAATGCATGTTTCGCTTGTATGATCAAAACTTGTTTCGCTCAAAACTGCATATTTCGCTTCAGTTTCTATACATATTTCGCTTGAACAAAATCCTGCATATTTCGCTTGTTGTTTAACATATTTCGCTTTAAAATTCAAAACATATTTCGCTTGGCCTCATTGCTGCATATTTCGTTTAACCATTTAACATATTTCGCTTAACATTTTCAACATGTTTCGCTTCGACTTAACCTGCATGTTTTGCTTGGATGTCAAACGAACATATTCCGCTCCAAATTTCACCTGCATATTTCGCTTCACTATCAGACGTACATATTCTGCTTATCCTATGACATATTCCGCTCGCAGTCTTTTTCAAGTGAAGGGCCACAACCACAAACAAACAAGTTGTCCTATTCTTTGTGAAGCAAGAAAGGTGGATCTTTGTTCCTTTGTCTTAACCGGTTTGGGACCACACAAAAAATAAGAGAAACTCCAAATAAGCCGAAATAAGCTTGTAAAAAAGCTTGAATAAGCTCGAAATAAGCTAGGAAAGAGCACGAAATAAGCAACTAAAATTGGGAAACTAAGAAACTAGATTAAAGATCAACTAACAAGAGACGTGACCCTTGTAAATCTTTGAAATCTAATCCCAAAACACCACGTCTAGAATAGAAAGAAGAAAATAAGCCGAATAAGCTTAACAAACATATAAGCTAAAAAGAAAAAGGAAACCGCGAGCTTATGTTATCAAATAAGCTACGATTTAAATGAGACCAAAGAAAGGAAATTGAAAAGCAACCAAATAACCTAATAAGCCTTTGAACTGTGAGCTTAATAAGTGAAATAAGCCACGGTTTGCTTATGTAAACCACAAAAATCAAACACTAAACACCCCTTGGCGAGTGATACCACATGTTGGCTTAATAATCCTTTCACAACTAATAAGCAAACTCAATAAGCTCCCAATAAGCTCTAAAGGAGCCGGCAACAAGGAAAGAAAAGTAGAGAGAGAAAGAAACTAGGAAAGTTAGATTAGAAAGAGAAAGTGGTGGATTACAAATTTGACAAATGCAACCAACACCCTCTCCATGTGTGGAGAGGGTTTCTTTTATACCCAAGCCTTTCTAGTAGGCGTGTGGGCTTGTAACTTAGGCCGGGCTTGGCATGACTTGGGCTTTGAGACCAAAACACGGAAAATATTAGATTACAATCCAAGCCCATTGAGCCCGACTAGCCTATTACAATACAAGACCCAATTTGACTTTATAAGACCGATAACATTCTTGTTTGACTTAATATAATTAAGGCTAACAATGATATTTTCTCCTAACAACTCGTCTTACTTATCCTCCACATGACAAGATCATGGACACATGTGAAAGTTAAGGGAATGGATCCTTTTTGTAATGCAAAGACATACACACCCATTATACATCTTATAATACATCTAATGCATTAATTGAAACTTGAACTGGGCTAAAGGCCTGCTAGTAAAGTAAAAAAAATAGAAGAAGACAGAAAATAATTAAATTTCGTATTAAAGATTAGGAGTATATACCATTTTTCTTTTAGTTATAATCAAAATAATTAAATGGTATGATTTAGGAGGTTATATGCTTTAAACGTATACTTAGGCTACTATAAAAAATGTATGATCTGCTCGAATACCCATTGGAAATTAAACACAAACTAGATCGACCCATTCATAATTAAATGGGTAGATGCCATCTCTACTAATATGTATCTTACTTGAGAACATTTGTGTCACTTTACAACATTCAAATGAAAGACCAATAAGTATTATTTTTTCTTTTATACTTTAATTTGGTGTGATATGTTTGACCATTCGTTCTTTCAGGCAATTTACAAGACAGTTTCATTACTATGAAAGACTGTACGTATGAAGCCATCACGACATTATCTTCTTTTGGATCCATTACTAAAGGCCACACTGCTCTGACTTCTGAGTGTGGTTCCATGCTTGAAGAGGTATGATACTTATGATAGAACATAACATTTACTTTCTTAAGCAATGATGTCCACTGGAATGAAACCACAACGAAACATAATTTTAAGATAATGGAACTAAGAATCGGACAGATCTAAATCAATCCCATTCTGGTTTAGTATCGTCTAGCTCCTAACAGAACTCTAAACCAATATTATATTTTTAAAAACCTTGATATATAAAATGACAACGATTCAAGTTTGAAAAACTATAAGGAAGTAGAAAGAAACGGCTTCGGTTCATTTACTGGTTACAAGACTTGACTATACCAAGAACTGGTTTATTGAAAACTCCTGAACCAAACCCAACATAGAACATACCAGTTCGTTCTTTCAGTTTTATCAGCATAAACCAATTCCCCCAATCCCAATTTTTGAAGTACAAAGTTGGAATTGTATGAGTTTTCTGATATGAAAATCTACTTATTAACTTCACTTAATATATTGAAATCTCACAAATTAAACCTTGCTAATGAAAAATTTTCTTTATAGGTTTTGGAAATAACAAGAGGTCTACATGATGATGTTCACACTTTAGGAAAAGAGGCTTCTGCATTACACTCTTCTCTTATGGGAGATCTTTCAAAGGTCTTAAGTTATCTTTGAAGATATATGCACAGAACCCCTAGGTACTTTTTACATGAGATTTTCTAAATATAATCTTTTTGTATTATTCGACAGGCAAATAACATTGTACTTCCACCGAAATCAGTGTTGTCTAAAGATGTTGAGGCAATGACGGAGGTTATCCCTATAAATAAACGTACTAAGGCTGCTGAGATCTTCAATGATACTAAAGTTGCAACGCAAGTGCCCTGGTAAGTTATTTTACTAGAACTATTATGATTTTCTTCATTTAATGGAACTTTTAATGTTTGGTTTAAGATTAGTGATATACTTTTGATTTAGTAATCAAGCGTACTACAAGCACTCAAAAAAAAAACTAAATGTTTTGCATCGCCACTAGCCTCACAGTGTCTTATAGTACTTGATAACTCCCCCATTTGACCTTGAACTAGGAGCATAGGTTGTAGAGATAGATTTTCTTCCCAACGATGTTCCAACATGAATGGAATCAACTAAATTCCTCTTAGTTTCTTATAAATCTTTAAATCAGCAAAATGTCAAATGTTACTCATATGTTCTTTCATATATAATTTGTAGCATAATGCTCTTAAGGATTTTAGCAAGTTAGCATTTACTAAAGAAAACTAGAGACTATAAAGGTATGTAGATGTGAAAAATTAGATTCTGCAAGGACTTGAAGGTATTAAAAAAGTTACATCCGTGTTCATTGTATATCGAATTGTACAAGTCAAAATCCCCTAAAACAAGTTAATACTATAATAAGGTGTGTGTAATCCTTTTAAGAGGTTGTCAAATGTTGAGTTTAGATGCGTTAGGGTAATGTATCAAACAATGAACTTCCTAATATGGTTGGGGTTTGGTAGCAGGTTAAAACTTGCATCATTTCTAACCCTCCGTAATAAGTATTTCATTATATGTAGAGTGGAAAATACTCGAGGCCTGTTAAGATGCCATTCAAAATTACATTTCTTATATGATATTTATATCATAGTTTGGTTATAAATAATGTTAATCTTCTTTTTCTATATAAAAAATCATTATTGATATATAACAGAAATTTGCAGATTCTTGGTAATGGATCTTTAAGGTGTTTATTTTTATGCCAAGCTACTTGAAGTTGCATTAATCAACCTAGAGACAATGTGGTGTAAATTTGTATCAAAGAAGCTGACTATTTTTGCTTAGAGGCTGCTTCATGGTCGACGGATGAGCTTCAAAAATGATATGGAGATGTATGGTTTAGTCAATGAACAAATGTTGCCCGCAATGATTGGAATGTCATGAAAACCCTATTTTACAATGTCATCGGTTGTCCGCGACTAAATTTCATGAACTTTGATATCACTAACATATTCAATTTATTTGTAGTCACATTTGTTTTAATAATGTCATTATAGATGAAAAACATATGTATTTCTATTACGGGTATTGGATTTATTTTTCTAATAATATTACGTTTTTTACGCTCTTAATATACATGATATTAGAAAACCGCAATAATTTTTATACACATATATGGACAAATTTATGTAGTCGTTTCAAGAGTTTAAAGAAAAAAGGTCTTACGGTTTTGTGGTGTGACAAAAGATGACAACTACAACTATGCTACAACCGACGTCATCTATAAAGAAGTTCTTCACAGATTATAAGTGCTACATACATTCTTAAAAAAATATATGGGCATACACAAATTCGTGTATCCTTGTCCTTTTCGTTTTAGTATATTAAACTTGAGTCCCTCAATATTGAATATAGGTGTTGATTGACATTCCTAAATGTATGACAAGTTATATTCACGGAAAATAACTTTTCGTGTACATGTTTAATATACAATGCGTATCATATTAATTGTTCACAATTATGAGATGTTCAAAAATTAGTGTTTTGTTAGCCTTCTAACCAAAGAAAATAAACTTTAATGAGTAAATATGATATTTGATTGGTGTAGATTGACGTTAATAAGATCTTTGCACATTTTCAAAATGCAGACTTACAATAAGACATATACTTGATTAAAATTAGCAATGAAAAATGATTTAGGGGCCTATACGTTTTACTAATTTTATGCATAAATGGATGTGATATTTCTTAATTGATTTGTGAAAAAGTGAGTCTCTCTACTATCACCGATATGATACTGACACGCAAAATTAGGCATGTCAATCAATTTTCATATTTAATATTCATGAAACTCAATTTTAGAGTGTATGAAATTATAGTGTAAATTTGCATTTTTGACAAGAAACCTTCCTAAAAGTTGGTACATGTTGAAGAATTGCAAAAATGATAACTAGACAGTTTGATACATTAATTAAATTATTTTTTAAGTCAAACAACTTAACAATCTTAGATTGTGTGTTTAAGTTTTTTCGTTAAAGAAAAGTAAAATAACAGGAAGTAGATATCTCCATCTCAATTTTAGCAGGAAGCATTTTATTTCAAAAATCAACTAAATTACATTATTTGTTTGCGTCATTTTTTTCTCTTTTCCTTCTTAAGTGTTACTAAAGAACAAAAGATTTTTTGTTTTCTTTCATTTTATTTCTTAAGTGATACTCGAGAACACAACGTTAATGTATTTGACTTGGCAAAGGATCATTACATATAAATAACCCATAAAATTTTGTATGCCATTTACACCTTGCACCGTAAACCCTCTTGCTAATTACATTTATTTGTCCTCATTACATCAACCATAACTTATCTAAATGACAGGCAATAGTTGGAACAATAAAAAACAATAACGAACTATCAAAATGTAAATGTTTCTTCCAACAATACCTTAAAGCTCCCCGCCCAACGGGCGGGCCTTGAAACTAGTTTTCATATATTAACAGGTTCATCGACCCTGGTCACCAAACCATGGGTCACCGAATCTGGATTGTTCACCGAATCACGACAAGTCACCAAACTAGGGTCACCGAATCACGACAAGTCACTGATTCAGGGTTCATCGAACCAGTCACCGAAAGACAGTTCATTAAACTAGTTCACCAAACCATCTAACCGAACCAGGTCAAATCAAGTGAACTAGCACAAACTAAATTACACAATTAGTCCTTCTCTTGAAACATATTTACATAACTAGTCCTTGCTAAAGCCTTTTATAATAAATCCCTTAAAAACAAAGACTTTGCATAGTTCGTCCTTTGTCAAAGTTTACCCTTAACAACAACATTCTTTGTTCATTTGAATCTTGCGGGTTATTAGTTTGTGGTGATTAATTGCGCACATTTATCAGATTATTTGTTGTATATATGGGATTTTAGAAATATAAAATAAGTTTAATTAAGCAAAGACATCTTAATCGAACGGTGAATTCCTATCTCAACCGTGTGATAGCTAACCCCGTTGGTGAGCTTGTAAGGGTTCAACAACTTGAAGTGCAACTTAAAGCAATTCAAAGTGAAAATGAGCATCTGAAGTTAAAGGTTGTTGATCCTACAACATTTCAAACTCTTCAAGTGCAAATTACGGAACTTCAGAGTGTAAATGAAAGCTTGAATTTATCGGTTGAAGAGCTTCATAAGGAGCGTAAACTTGTAGATAGGGCTGTAAACGAATTGAACGTTCAGTGAACATTTCATGAACCGTTTGGTAAAAAGTTCGTTTATGTTCGTTTATTTATTAAATGAACGAACATGAACAACATTTTATGTTCGTTTAGTTAAATGAATGAACATGAATAAAGTCTTGTTCGCTCATTTATGTTCGTGAACGTCTGATTATTCATTCGTTTATGATCGTATATATGTTGATGATCATCTATCGTATATTTTTTATTATGTAGTTTTAAAATTGTTTTACTTAAAAAACAACACTTATAAAATACAATATGGTGTATATTATTGTGAATTTTATGTTTATTTACGTCCGATCGTTTATGTTTGTTTGTTTATGATCGTTTAGTGTCTAAATGAACGAACATGAACAAACTTATTTCTTAATAAACGAACATGAACAAGAAAATTTATTCGTTTAAGCGATCGTGTTCATTTATTTGTCCGGCTAAAATTAAACAAACAAACATGAACAAGGCTTCGTCCATGTTCGTCCAGTTCGTTTACAGCCCTACTCGCAAAAGCAACTTCAAGAGAAATAGATGAAAAGATTTATGCTTAGTGTGAGAAAATACGATTGTTGGAAGAACAATCAAAAGTATTTCATGAGGTAAAATCCAAGTTTGATTTAGAAATTGTTCATGACACACAAACTAACTCAGAAAAGGATTTGATTTTGAGTTTGCAAACACAATTAAAACAAACTGCTGAATTAGTTGTACGATTTTTAAATGAAAATATTTTTCTTTAAAAGAAATTAAGAGCTTAAAAGTTAGAATAAAAGTTTGCAAAGTCAAAATAAAGTTCTAAAATCAAGAGAATCTGAGTTGTTCGAAAAGATTGATCAAATGAAATCTCAAGTTTCAGAACTTCTGGAGAAACTTCAGCTTTCAAATTAAGAGATGAAACAACAAATCATTATTTTTGAAGAAGATAAACAAATGTTTTTGGCTAAAAATGAATTTCTTGAAAAAGTGTCTTCTTCAGCGCAAAAAGAGTATAATGATTTGTTAGCTTCAAATGATCTTTTAAAACAAAGACTTGAAACAAAGTTTAAGTTTTTAAAACATGATAGTTCTCTTGAGAAAATGATTGAAATGATCGAGAAAGAATATGAATCAAAAGTTTTAAAGATTTCCATTACAAGTTCAACGTTTGAGACTAAGAATTTGGAACTTGTAAAGAAAATAGGGGATAAACTGAAATGTTTTGATGAAGGGAGGTATGAGAATAAGATTTCAAAGTTGGAAAAGGGTTTAGCACAAAGAGTGAAAGATTTTGATGATGTCAAAACAGAGCTTTCAAAAAGAACTAATAAATTTGAGACGTATTTTTCAAATTTTGAAAAAGAAAATGCTTTATTAAAATCGCAGTTGGCATCTCAAAATTACACTTCGTTGCAAAAGAAAAATAATGATTTGAGAATATCATAAGATGTCTTAAAAGAGAAATATGAAACTTCTTGTGAAAAACTTGAAAAAGAGAACGATAATTTAAGAATGCATTACAAAAGATTGTTTGATTCCATAAAACAGAAAAGGTTGTTTATCATGTTTTCACAAAATTAATTCCAAAAGATAAATGGGTAACACCCCGCTAAAGCGAAAACACAAAGTGTGACAGCTCAAGGCACAAGCATATGGCAATAGGACAACACCATAATTTAATTTGAAAGAAATAGTGCAATAATACCATAATTGTCTTTGCCGAACATTGGCATTTAAACGTAATTCTCAAGTTCCCAAAAAAACATAGTATTGAAAGCATAAAGCTAAAAGAGATGACTCGGTATGACCATGATGCAATGCCTTTCACAAGAAAAACTACTGACGATCACCTGAAATGCATAAGAAAATAGGTCAACTATGAAAATGGTTGGTGAGTACACGGGTTTATGAAAATGTGATAAAAACACATTTATATATAAGTTCTCATGGCAAGAGTCATGTGAATCTATAATATTACAAGTCTCGCCCATACAAGACTTGTAACATAAATACATTCACATACACTTCCATAATAAAGAACAAGTCTCAAAAATATAGTTTATAAAAGAAGACATCATGGCCAGAGTCATAAATTTATCCCAATACAAGTCCCGCCCATACAAGACTTGTATCGTATAAATTCACACACAATTCCATGATATAAAGATATGTCCAATAACAGAAATGTTCAAAGCAACTTGGTTAATATTTAAGTAAAATGCCCAAACAAAATGCACGACACATAAAATATAGTGTTAATGCATAAATGAACGACTGCCCATATATATAAATAATATGAAATTCCATGAGGATCGAGGAACGAGAGGTTGACCTACCTCTAATAGTGCTATCTATAATACTTACGCTCCTGAATAGTGGAGCGCACAAAGTACGCATTTATTGGGTAAGAATAGGAACCCAATGGGGGACTTAATGACGTGTGAGGATGTACGAGGATCAGTACAACCCACATAACCAACACTATATCTATGCACCTTACGTATTCACACATAATACGCAAAGTGTTATTTTAATAAAAGTCATACGTATTAGAAATATAATATGTTAAATATAATATTAACCAAGTCTTACATATTATAAATATAATATGCGAAGTCCAACAATGTAAAAATCATATGTATATCATAAGATAATACGCGAAGTCTCAAATAAACATCATGCATATATAAAATAGTACACAAAGTCTCAATTTAATAAAGTCATGCGTATATGAAATAGTACGCAAAGTCTTAATATGGAAAATGACAGATTTCAAAAATCAATTCATAGTATGCAATATTCTTCAAAATAATGAGCAGTAAAACGGGGATCTTGTGAATACTTATAAGCACTTATCAAGTTTAAAAATAGTATAATATAGCTCAAAGTGCCCAAAATGTCTAAAGTAGTTCATATAGTCCAAAGAGTTCAAATAGTCCAAAAGTAGTTCATAAAGTCCAAATAGTTCATAAAGCAATAAAGATCATGCATTCCACCCCAAAAACGTATAAAACATTTAAAAGAGAGGGGCTATAAACTCACCTTTAGCAAAGCGATAGCACTAACAAGAACTAAGCGACGAAAAGTTAAGAAAATAAGACGACGTAACCGGGGAAGCCATAGAAGCAACCTAAAAATAATGTTGTATCTTAGGACTTATAAATATTACCCAAATAAATAAAAATAAGTTTTTATATGAATTTAGCATTGTACTTTGAGTTTTTAATTTTTATAAAACAATTGGGCCCAAATCAAGCCCAACATACATAGGCTGATAAAGATTTCCAGATTTGTATCAACTTCACAAGCTCATATCTCCCAATCTGTAAATTATCTCGGTTTGGTGCTTATGGCTACGTAAAGGTAAATGAGTCTATTTGTCTGATATGTGGGTCCGACCACTTCGGTTTTTAAAAAAATGTGGTCAAATGGTCAATATACTAACAAGTACCAAAGTTGTGATTTTCACAGGTTTCTACAGTCCCGATAAAATGGCCATATCTCCTAAACCGTATGTCCGTTAGGGCTGATTCGACTTGGTGGTTTTAAGTTAGACTGACTTCTAAAAGCTTTCATTTTACCTCAAAAGTAACTTCTATACAAATTTTTAGAGTTATAATCAAATGAAATTCAGTGTGCAGTTTCTGACAACTTTTACCGTTTATTTTCAAGAAAATCAACCCGAGGAAACGGTGTTAAGACATAGCTCTATAAGCCTATATTTTTCTCTAGTCACTACAGTCTATCAATTTTTCCAGAATTCGACTACAACCTACTAAATAAATTATGTCCCAAATTCAATGTTACAATACAACTTTTTATCAAGTTTCTTGTCTAAAAATTTTAAGTACAATGCCAAAAATTTTACAAACAATTCAATAAACTATATAAATACATTACAAACTCAAAAAAATACAAGAAAAATATAAATAATTTACAAGGAGAATTTGGAAGAAACAAATGATTAACATCTTACAACGGATTAAAATGATGATGAATATAATAAATCAACCAAGCTTGTACTATTTACTTCATATCAAACAAAATCTAACCCAACCAAAACTTGTAAGAAATCCTTTCTAATCCAAGATGAATATATATAAACCCATGAACAAAATAACCAAAACCCTTGAATATATATTGCTTATGATGACCTTGAAGATTAATACCAAGAACTACACTTGCTTATAATCTTAAACCTTCAACCCACAACTATTTTTGCATGAACCCTATGATTACTAATCTAACCCCAAGAATAACATATATTATAACCCTAGAAAGATGATTTCTTGATATCTTAGAAGAGTTTTAATACCAAGAAACTATCTAGTATATGTAATCTTCTATCTTGAATAGATTTATAACTAATAAAATTTATATAGATTGATGTTGTGAAGCTAGAATGGGACGACAAGGAGAGGAAAGACAAAGATATATGTGTTTTGCTTATGAGAAGTAAGTGGAAAGGGTAGAGTAGTGATGAGGAGCTCTATACATGTAAGTTCAAGTAACATGTGTCATTGTGATAAATTTGGTTAAGACAACACATGTGTCCATATGGTGTAGCCGTATATATTAAAGGCAAAGAGGGGAAATATGGGTTAAATTTTATTAAAGTTTTGTATAAGTGGGTATAGTTAGGGCTAATAGGTAAAAGGTATAATGTTGCAAGAGTTTAGACGTAACCACGAAGAGAAAATGTAAACGTTAAAAACAAAATTATGACATATAGGATACATATCCGAAATAATAAAATACTTAGAGCATGTAGAGTAATATTTAGTCTAAAGTCGTGTTCACGTTTAATAAATGCTTTACTACGAATGCGAGACAATCTATCCGATTAACCATAAAAATAATTTATGCCAAAATAAAAAATATATAGTAAATGTGCGAGGTTATAAAATAACCTAAAAATATGGATCGTTGGTCGAAGGCACACTCGTAATCAAGGTTAAATAAAAATACAATTTAAGCTCAAAATGACCCGACAAGCACAAAATAAATTTACACAAGTAAATTTAGTTAAAGACGTTATAACAACGCTAATGGTTGTTAACCTAAAATAAACGGTTGTCACATCCTTCTCCCGTTAGAAATAATCCCATCTTGGGATTCAATTCGACTTAGTCAATGATTGTGCTCGAAAATAGGTTTGGGTACTTGCGCTTGATCTTGTCCTCGCGCTTCCACATGAACTCGTGATCTCTTCACGAATTTCATCAAACTTTAATGGTAGGATTTTGACTATGCTTTTGTCTCTTGACCTCATGGTTCATGATTTCTAATGGCTCATTTATGAATTGGAGCTTGTTAGTTATTTTTAATTCCTCTAGAGGAACGAAATGCATTTCATCAGTTAAACACTTCTTTAAATTTGAGACGTAGAATACATTGTAAATTCTACTGAGCTCTTGCGGTAGCTCAAGTCGGTGAGATACCAGACCAAATCTACTTAGTATCTTGAAGGGTCTAGTGCATTGAGGGTTCGACTTGCCTCGCTTCCCAAAACATATCATGCCCTCTCTACGTCCTAGATAACTTTGTCACAAGATTCATCATGATCATTTCCCATTTATTAATAGCTTCAATCTTTACACGGTCAACATGATTTCCATGTGACCAAGAAATTGTACTTCTCGTGCCATTTATCATCCTTGAGAAACCTCAAATTGGTATCTAAGTGTGTAGATGAGAATATCATCAATGTACACCATTAAGAACTTGTCTAAGTAGGGTCTACACACCTTGTTCCTCAGGTCCATAAACACAGCCGATGCATTAGTCAAATCAAAAGGCATGACTAGGAATTCGTAATGCCCGTACCACGCCCTGAACGCTGTCTTCGGGTGTTTTCTTCCTTGACTCTTATCTGGTGATATCCTGACCGTAGATCAATCTCCGGATTTATGTTGCACTTGCAGTTGATCAAATAGGCCGTCTATTCGAGGAAAAGGGTATCAGTTCTTGATGGTTAATTTGTTTAAATCCCTGTAATCAATACATGATGTGCTATCGTGTAGGGTCAATTATTTGATTATCAAGTTTTACATTTATATTTAGCTGACAAACCTAAAACAACACTTTAACGGGTAATGTACCCGGTCAAGATGGAGTTTCGCGGTAAGTAGGGTGTCGAACACTAAGAGTGAAACAGTAATCCTATATTCTATCAGTATTTTAATTAGTTCCAATTAGTTTATTTACTGGTTAAACCTATGCTATATACGTTATCTAATGATATGGGGTTTTTCAGCCTAAGAGACTGGCACAGGTTTGGTGGTGACAAATATCAATTCAATAAACAATAAACACAAAAGAAGGAAATTAGAATATAGAAAAGCAGTACAAGCCAAATGATAGAAAACTATATTAGCCATATTAAATCCAGTTCAATGTCGGTTTGTTTATTTTAGTGCAATGATTTACTTATCTTGAAGGGGCATATCATTCTTAAGACTTAGGCAGGACATCATCCTAAGACCTAGACACGATTAATCCTGTCACAATTAACGCATCCGCATAAAGCATCCTTTAGTTTAATTATAATCTATCTTAGGGAATCAAAGTAGTGGTGATCCTGTTAAAACCCTAGCCCAACGGGACTTTACCCACTTATTGTTTGACGGTGTTTTATTACTGGTAGTTCACTATTTAAATCATTATCAGTTAATTAAGAGCATGATTGCTGAAACATAAACGGGTCACCTACCAGTCCAACTAAGCTCATAATTAAAAGAAAAAGACAGAACGTTATTTGTGATCCTATTGGTCCAGTAATACAAAACACGATATGGAGAGCTATCCCGGTATATAGATTACTTTTTAGGTATCACTAGACCCAGTTGAATGATGGATCGCATGTTCAAACACATAAACAAGTATGAGGTGATAAACATAATTAAACAATCAATGATTAATTAAGAAATCAATTTTAAAACAAACCAAACATTAAACTTTTATTAAGATAGCTAATACCCGAAGGTATTAGCCCACAACCATTGTAAATTATACAAGCGTAATCAAATAATTGAAATCAAACGATTAAGAGAGTAAAAATTACACGATGTCTTCTATGGATTCGTGATCAATGCTTGACCTTGGTGGCTGATCTTCTCTTCTAAAATTCATCTTTAATGAGCATGGTATATAGAAAATGATATTGCACACTGAAAACTCTTTTTTGAGTCTTCTATTTCTAGTGTCTGAAAAAGACTCGATACGCCATATCTGGCTAGGTCGATACGGTGTATAGGGCTGGATTCCTTGGAGTACGCACTACATTCTTAATCAATCAGTGATATCTTTCCCAATTTACTTTTATTACCGTATCTTCGAATAGTTATCTACATGGATACAGTGTATGGAAGTAGTCAGATACACCGTATTGGGAATTGGTCAAACATGCTTTCTTGTGAAGTCTTGGCGCTGATACGCCAAATCTCTTTTGTTAGATACGACGTATGTAGTCAGAAATTAGCATTCTTCAAATGTCCTCATTTTAGCTCCAAATTATTCGCCTTTTAGCTTGTCTTTGCAAAACACTCATGAATTACTGCATTTATAAACTTAAAAGCAATTAAGTACCAAATAATGCAATAATTATATAAAAGTGGGCAAAACAGATGGGATAAATGATATAATAAAGTGACGTTATTTGATGTCATCAAATATCCCCCCACTTGAATCCTACTTGTCCTCAAGTAGACTTTAGAAAAGTTTTTGTTTATGAAAATATATCCCAACCGAAGTTGAAGATTTTCCGTTTAAGCATCGTTTTGTCCTAATCACCTGTACATAACCAAGCTCCTCATGAAATATGGAAATGAAAACACTCAGATCACTCAACTAATGTAGGGTACAACATTTAATTGGTACGCTCAATTGTTCGGTCGTGATTAGTTTTCTATCATAGGCTTGGCAAGGATACACATCTCTACCGCTAAAGCTAAGGAGAAACAAGTCAAAAGATAAATTGGGTTAAGAAGGCTTAGGGTTGATCATTTAATAGTCTTTCACCATAAGTACCACACCAACAAGGCAGCTGCATCGTACATACACGGCCGTAATGACGGAATAGACACGTACAATCCGATCACATCCTTGTTTGTGTTTTACCAGCGGTTAGGATGAAGAATGATATAGGGTAGGGAGCTTCTAACTTTCACCGAAAGTCGTCATCCAACAAGGCAGCTGAGACATGCATACATTGCCGTAATGACGGAATATACATGCATGCTTGTACAAGTCCTCGTTCGAGTAGACATTAAGGTTAGTTGCTAGGAAAGGGAAGTAAAATGGGTGTTAAAACAAAATTTCACGAAACAAATAGATTAAGCCAACAAATAAGGTACGTTTGTTAGTAACTTTCCCCCGATCGTTCCATGACAAAGACTCGAACATATAGACAAACGCCTCAATCACAGAAATGACAAAGACAACCTAAGTTGGCGTTCCCATAACAGTCAACTTCCCTTACATTCTGCTCTTTACATACTTTTACAGAATAAGTGGTGATATCGGCCACTTTTTACAAGACTTTACATCGTTGATTTTTTGTACCGTATCAACGAATAATTGATCCTTCCAAGTAATTCCTTAGGTATAAACTTCTTTTAAACCGACTATTTTTCTTCCTTCTTTTTTTTTCTTTTTCTCTTTTTCTAATTTTTTTTGCTATACATCATAAATCTCGGTTTTATTTCATCGTCTTCAATATCATAATTCGTCCGGATAATCTTTTCCTTGTAACACTTCTTCTTCAGACATGATTCATAATCGCGAAAGTAGCAAAAATTACGAGCTACATATTTTTCCCATTGCATTGTGTAATTTCCCGACCATTACAAAGATAGAAAAATTTCACTTTGACACAGGAAATACAAAACTTTACACGAAAGCAACTAGCAACTTTGATTAAAATAGGCTTAATCTACATGGTAGGCTAAGGTGCAAAGGTGTAACGAAACATATAATATGGTGTAGAAAAAAGAAAGGAATGGCTCAACCGGTTGTTCTATGGGATCTTACTGTAAAAATGAGAGTAAACAAAGGGTTACACGGGATTTAACTAACTAGTGTAGTTAGTTAATTTTATGACATGTAGGCTATTTGGTTTAATCCTAGAAATTTATCAGTTGAACATGTTCCTCCATCTAAATCCATAGTACTCATCATTGCGGTCTCGAGTGATATACCAGGTCAAGTTCTAAAGTCCACTACATCACCGGCACACTTATAATTTTGTGGAATTTTTAGTAAGCAATTAGAAACGGGATAGGCTTAATTCTCACAATATGTATTGAGGGTTATAGTGCGCTAGGTAATGTAACTAGTGATTTTTTACAAAAGTCATGCTAAATTTTTTTAAATTTGGCCAATTTGTAAGCACTTTTAAGCTCGTAGCATGTTATTTTGTAAAAAAGAAGACAAGTATGTTCTAATTCTCCATCCCCCCACTTAAATTATACAATGTCCTCGTTGTATAGATAAAATAATAAATAATAAGGGAAAAATAGAATTAGAACGGAAAACTCCCTGATGTTTTGCTCGTGATAATTCTCCAAGATTAGTTCTTGAGCAAAAAGTGTGTTGACTAGGGCTTCAGAATGCCCGGATAAGTTCACCACACGTTATTTTCAGAGTATACCATATCATAGTTTTAGCAAGGTCCTGCATAAAAGATTAGAAGACAAGTGCAATTTCTATCTCGCTACAATGGAACAAGAAAACAATTAAACACATAACTGTACAGGGATCAATACGCCGTATCCTAAACTAGGATACGCCGTATGGTTCCTGTAAAAACAATTAAATACTAGAAATTAAATATTAAGTTTTTAAAACTGATAACGTCCAGACACGTCTATACGCCGTATCAAGAGGGGTTCGATACGCGGTATAGAGTGTCTGGGAAGACAGACTCGTGCAACAAACAATTAAAATGCGACAAACAATTAAAATGACCGGGTTGTCTCCCAAGAATCACTTTTGTTTTAGCTAGTCTTTAAGTTCGACCTTTCTCCTCCTTGTTGTATCTACTTGGTACGATGTACGGTCCATCCTTCGTCATTTTTGCGAAAGATGTCATGGTAAATACTTGATACTCCGTTAATAGTTTGTGCCCAAGAGTCGCATTCGCGTGTGCATATGGATAAGAACTCTTCACTATCTCCAATTATTTATTTGATCACTTTGAATTTGTCCACTCTGCATACTCCTTCGTTGGGCTGTTCATTATTTATTTTCTCGGAGCGGGGTGTGCCACTTAGATCCATACCACTTAATTTTTTGGTGTCCCCATTATTCTCATTGTGGTGGTTTTTATCCTTTTCGTTATTAATATTCAAATAGGGTTTGGGGAATGAGTCGTTAGGAGGGTTCCCGTATTCATGCTCCTCCCATTCTTCATCGCTCAAAACTTCATCATTCAATAGTCCTTCCTCATTTCCTATTTCTATCCAGGTATGCAATAGTGTGCATTTAGTTGTCTCATCTATGTTTTTGTGGTCCTTGAACTTCGAGTTCCTCCAAGGTATGAATTCGAGTGGATCAGGACCTTCTTCATCATCGTCACACATCTTATCATAATTGCTAGCACATGATAGAGGATAAAATTTCTTCACTAACTCTTCCTAGGTGGTAATATTCCCATCTCCCTCATTCATCCACCATTTTCTTGCGTCCTTCGAAAGTGAGAGAGGAAATGCTTTTATGCGGAGTTGAAAAGGGTCCACACCGCTATTTTGACCAAGTCTAGTATTTCAAGAACTTTGCCGATATGCCCGATCACATCTTCTTCACACCTTCCGCTGAAAGTGTTACTTTGTAGCTCCGTTAATAATTCCTTGCCGAATTTAAATTTCACGTTAATTCGACCCTTGGTTCAGCAAGATTTTGTTCTGTTTGAGTTTCATTCAGAATAGGTTTTGCCATTGTTCGTTAAACGGTTTCCTGAAATTAAGCACAAATAATCAGTAAGATGTGCCCTTTGGGAAAGGAACACATAAAATAGGAAGTCAAAAACAAAAAATCGCGTCTGCTACTGTATCAGATGATAAATACGACGTATTTAATTAATTTAAATACGCCGTATGTATCTGTTGAATGCCAGTACACCATATTGAGTTCACAGAATACGTCGTATGTTTGGAAAAACATATATGTTATTTAGACTGTAGAATTCAATACGCTATTCTGGGTAGAAGGTTTGATATGTCGTATCCAACTGGTGGATACGACGTATCAGGTGATCAATCAGAACAGAATACTATTGAAAACAATTAAATGCGGGAATTTAAATTAAACACATAATGCGAATAAATACAAACAGAATTAAATAATTAGATTACACTAAACTAAACTAATTAATGGTTAATTATTTGGTTAATGGTTAGAAATACTAATAAGAATAAGGTTTAATTAATTCACTCCCCGGCAGCGGCGCCAAAAACCTAATGTGCTGTCGTGTAGAGTCATTTATTTGATTATCAAGTTTTACATTTATATTTAGCCGACAAACCTAAACAACACTTTAACAGGCAGTGTACCCGGTCAAGATGGAGTTTCACGGTAAGTAAGGTGTCGAACACTAAGAGTGAAACATTAATCCTATATTCTATCAGTATTTTAATTAGTTCCAATTAGTCTATTTACTAGTTAAACCTATGCTATATACGTTGTCTAATGATATGGGGGGTTTTCAGCCTGAGAGACTGGCACAGGTTTAGTGGTGACAAATATCAATTTAATAAACAATAAACACAAAAGAAGAAAATTAGAAGATAGAAAAGCAGTACAAGCCTAATGATAGAAAACTGTATTAGCCATATTAAATCCAGTTCAATGTCGGTTTGTTTGTTTAGTGCAATGATTTACTTATCTCGTAGCGGCATATCATTCTTAAGACTTAGGCGGGACATCATCCTAAGACCTAGACACGATTAATCCTATCACAATTAATGCATCCGCATAAAGCATCCTTTAGTTTAATTATAATCTATCTTAGGGAATCAAAGTAGTGGTGATCCTGTTAAAACCCTAGCCCAATGGGACTTTACCCACTTATTGTTTGACGGGGTTTTATATACTGGTAGTCCACTATTCAAATCTTTATCAGTTAATTAAGAGCATGATTACTGAAACATAAACGGGTCACCTACCGGTCTAACTAAGCTCATAATTCAAAGACAAAGACAAAGACAGAATGTTATTTGTGATCCTATTGGTCCAGTAATATAAAACACGATATGGAGAGCTATCCCAGTATCTAGATTACTTTTTAGGTATCACTAGACCCAGTTGAATGATAGGTTGCATATTTAAACACATAAACAAGTAAAAGGTGATAAACATAATTAAACAATCAACGATTAATTAAGAAATCGATTTTAAAACAAACCAAACATTAAACTTTCATTAAGATGGCTAATACTCGAGGGTATTAGGCCACAACCATTGTAATTATACAAGCGTAATCAAACAATTGAAATCAAACGATTAAGAGAGTAAAAATTACACGATGTCTTCTATGGATTCGTGATCAATGCTTGACCTTGGTGGCTGATCTTCTCTTCTAAAATTCGTCTTTAATGAGTATGATATATAGAATATGATATTGCACACTGAAAACTCATTTTTGAGTCTTCTATTTATAGTGTCTGAAAAAGACTTGATACGCCGTATCTGGCTAGGTCGATATGGCGTATAGGGTTAGATTCCTTGGAGTGAGCGCTACGTTCTCAACCAATCAGTGATATCTTTCCTAATTTACTTTTATTAACGTATCTTCGAATAGTTATCTTCATGGATACGACATATGGAAGCAATCAGATACGCCGTATTGGGAATTGGTCAAACGCGCTTTCTTATGAAGTCTTGGGGCTGATACGCCATATCTCTTTTGTTGGATATGGCGTATGTAGTCAGAAATCAGCATTCTTTAAATGTCTTAGTTTTAGCTCCAAATTATGCGCCTTTTATCTTGCTTCACAAAACACTCCTGAATTACTGCATTTATAAACTTTAAAGCAATTAAGTACCAAATAATGCAATTATTATATAAAAGTGGGCAAAGCAGATGGGATAAATGATATAATAAAGTGACGTTATTTGATGTCATCAATACACATACGTATCGATCCGTCATTCTTTTTGACGAAAAGCACTAATACACCCAAAGGTGATGAACTTGTTCTTTTTAAATCGTTGCTAAAAGTTCTCGTAATTTCTTAAACATCTTTTGCAATTCAGATGGTGCCAAACGATATGGTGCATTAGCCACTGGTGCCGCTACCGACACTAGGTTGATTCAAAACTTGACTATTCTAGTCGGGGGGAGTCCAGACAAATTTTTCCAGAAAGACCTCGGTATGATTCCTTTCTATAAAAATATTTTGGATACTCTTCATATTGGCTTCTTTGTCTACTATATGTGCTAAAAACATGACACAGTCCTTCTCCAAGTATTTTCTCATCTTGATAATTGACACTAGCTTCAAGTCCTTTCCGGACCTATCTTCTTATACCACTAGAATCCTTCCGCATTCTAAAGGGATTCGAACGATTATTGCAAAGCAATCAATTTCTACTAAAACTATAGTCCACCACTCCATCTATACTACTATGTCGAAACTCTTCAGATTTTAAATCAATTGACGACCTAAACTATGGTAAAACAACTCGTATTAAACCTTTTATCTCAAAAAGAGTCTTTTAGGCGATGGTCATACAACCAAAAAAGTAACGGGGTTCCATGGTAAAAACAATGTCAATCCACATAGTGGTTAAGAAAATAGTCGCGTGCAATACGCAAGGTAGGGTCATATACCCTATTAGATACTAAAATTGTCGCAAAGGAGCACGAGTTTTGTGACATATTACGATCGAGATATGTTCGAGGTAAACGTACGCTTTAAGGTATGAGAGCAAGCTATATGCACCATAAATGGCCTTCCAACAAGTCGGCTATCAGCTGGAGTTCAACTCCCAGCAAAAAATAAGACGGTTATGACGTATCAAAATGTTCCTCCAACAACGCCGTTAGGATGAATCAATCAACCACTGAGTGGTTATGTACTAATCGAGCACTCCTGCTCAAATTCGTAGCCAAAATGTAATAATATGACGAAATAAGACAGAAACGTGACCGAAATATAGATCGACTTAGTTTCTAATAGCGAAAGAATGATCTTCTTTACATGTTGAGCATACACAGTTCATCTGCTGCTCGCCTTAAGCTCTGACTCAAAATCTATCGACGAGTCCTTCTCGGGGTTAGGTGTACATCACAACTCACTTATAAAATCATTAGGGTGCGAAGACTATCTCTAATGATATCCTAGTCGGGCAGTCCTGACAACGTTTGTCTAAAGATCAAAATACTAATATTCACTAGGGTCTTTGTTTGAATCATATAATATACGGGAAGGCAAGGGATGTGACTTAACGCCCGTGCCATGGCAAAAACAAAGACGTGCTTAGTCTATCAGGTCATAGAGCGACAAAGATAAACATCACATATAAAATGACATATTGGACTATAGAACAGACATGAATGAATGAAATATAAACACACACGACCAATGCAACTTCAGGTGACCTTATGCCTATGACTCCACCAAACATGATACTTGGTAACTATTCTCGACACTCCATGAATTAGACAGAGTTGATCAACATCTGTCTTATTAAGGTCAAATGACGCAGTGTCCAGACTAGTCAACTCCTATCATGTTCGATGTTTTATTGAAAAAGTTTTAGGTTATAGTTGCGATTTTTAGCTTTCGAAAACCGGCATTCACTATAACCACAGCTCTGATACCAAATTTGTAACACCTCGTTAAAGCGGAAACACGGAGTGTGACAGCTCAAGGCACAAGCATATGACAATAGTACAACACAATAATTTAATTTGAAAGAAATAGTACAATAATACCATAATTGTCTTCGCCGAACATTGTCATTTAAACATAATTCTCAAGTTCTAAAAAAAACATAATCTTGACAGCATAAAGCTAAAAGGGACGACACGGTATGACCATGATGCAATGCCTTTCACAAGAAAAACTATGACGATCATCTAAAATGCATGAGAAAACAGGTCAACTATGAAAATATTTGGCGAGTACATGGGTTTATGAAAATGTGATAAAAACCCATTTATAAATAAGTTCTCATGGCAAGAGTCATGTAAATCTATAATATTTAATATGCCTCGCAACTACTAGTTTTAAATTTATAACACGATTTACCAAAATAAGCTAAGAACACACGGGCAAGTATGACCCTTTTGTATGTAGCTAATTTGTTGTGGTAAGCTGAGGTTGTTCACTAGGATTTGGGTGTTTTCGATTGTGAAGAATCTATGTAATAACTGTAGGATATCAAACATACAATCTAAGATGACTAAGTGAAAGGAAATTCTATAGAGAGAAAGAGTGGTTGGAATACTTAAAAAGAGAAAGAAAGAAACTTATATTATGACAAATGAATCAACCCCTTCCCATGGCATAAGAAGGGGGTATTTATACCCTTACATTGACCAGTCAACATAATGGGTATTCTTATGTTGACCCGATTAGCTTAGCTAGTTTCCAAATATTATATTATGAGCTACTTATCGATATATTGATAGTGACCGAGACTTTTTTGTATTCCTAATAATCCCCCCTAAGGGAGGTCACTCTAATTTACAAAAACTTAAGCTTAGCATTTTATGAATGTCTTCAGTCTTTGCTCGTAGTCTTGCTTCTTTGATCTTTATCTTGTGAATGTGAAGTAGTTATCTTTAGACTTTTAGGCTTGAGCTTAGCCCTTTAGCTTGAATTATATGTGATCTTGAGCCTTTTGAGATCATCAACCAATCATAATCTCTTTTCGCCATCTTGTAATATTTGCCTTCTTGTGAGCTTGTGATTTTTGGACCGACATGCTCATACCTTTCTTTGTCTTGAAAGCTTGAAAATGTCACCTTTCTTGAAAATCTTTAACTTTAATACTTTATCATTTCAAGGAAGACGTGCGGTATCAGAGTAGCGGAAGTCTTTTAAAACATGTACTTGAGCTTTCATGATGTCTTTACATATGTCAGTCGGGTATGAGCATGTGGCATTGACTTCGACTTGTCATCGGTTAATCGCTACCACCGCCAGGAAACCTACATGAATGGGTTAGTGATAAACAACATATATGGACGAAAGTGTCTTTGTCACATCGTCGAATACGGTTACAATAACCATGATTCCCCTTTAATCAATATAAATATTGCTTGTGATCAGGTAGGATTCAAAAGAATCTCCTTGACAGGGTTTCGCAGCTACACTAGCTGTTCTTATTACCGGAGCATCTCAAAGTAGAAAACACGGTAAGAGTGAATCGGTAAGTTACTATCTTCCCGATTAAGTCGTCAATTCGTGTTCAGCTTTCCTATGTCCATATACCCTTGCGAGGCTTCCCATGGACATAAGATTGAAAATTGATTTAGGAAAATCAGTCGGTGTGTTAAGATGCAAACGGTTTTTGTAACACACCAACAATTTTATCTTTATCAAAATTCATTCTTCAATTCATAAGCTAGACATAATTGATATCCAGTATCACAAGTTTGATCCGTGTAGGATCTCACAAGTCACCTACCATAGAGCTTGTTTGATGTTGGCTTTGGAAGGATTTCCATCGTCACTGTGAATACTTTAAGTATCACTCGGATGTTCTGGCAATATCACAATGATAATGCGTAGGATTGATAATACATTTCTTGTTGTCACAGTATGTGAATCAACAAGTAAATTTTGGATAAGTATCCTAATGAGATTTATGGATGATCTCTTTTATGGCTCTAGAATCGATAATGCACTTTGGTTTTAGTAATCGGAGGCTGGAGCAGACTACCACCTTTTCAATATCAACTAACTCAGAGTGATAAAGTTGATAGAAATGTGTTTAATCTCCATAAGAAATGAAACAAGAATCTTTGAGAGACCTTGAGTGGCTGGGAAGGGTTGTGTATTGCATCACTGGCTCCATGATGATTATCTTCAATACCAAACAACAACTTAGTATTTCTGATAGCATATGTATTGACCCGGTTTCTGCCTAGATGTAAGGAGGGATTATTTCTTTTCACCCTTTATCTTAACATTTCTTTTTCATTCTTCAACCCCTTCAATGCTTACCAAGACTTCATAACTAACACCTTGTTGGGTTTATTCCAGTGCTAGCTCTGTCTTAGTCTGCATTATTCCTTTTTTCTCACTTTACACCTTTTGTATCATACCTAAGAACTTCTATTCTATCTAATGGAATGTGCCTGGGTAGATCCCTCTGGTTATGGCTAAATCATAGGAACGAATACCTAATCGTAACCACCTTATAACTCTAATTAATTACAAACATGGTTGGTCTTTTGGTATTGTTCTCAGCCTTAAAACCATTTGAAAAAATCAATCAGGGTACTTGTAACATAAGTCAAAACATTTGTACCTTGTTTGTTTTTACTTTTCAGAAATGCTCCTCCTCAACACGTGCATTGATATTCGAAAATGTTTAGCACATGTAGGGTGAAGCTCGCACTTGAGTCCTTAAGATCACATATTTAGCCATATATTTTAATCACATTTTCTCCCCTTATTAAAAATGTCAAATTTCTTGATATATTAGATATAAATTGATTCAAATATGTTTGAAAAATTATTTGGGGATAGAAATGTTTTGATTATTAATAGACTTATTAGGAACATTTTAATGCTCCCTCTCAATTTAAGAGGGTATTATAGATAGTGTTGAGTACGTTAATTTGAACATTTGTGAATTTATTGAAAAATTCTACAAAATTCTTAATCAAACACTATATATACTTGCCTATTTGATAAGTCTAAGCTACATATTCACATTATTCACAAGATAAGATTTGAGATTGGACCTGACGATCAATCGGTTCGTATCATCAGTCTATAGTCCATCTCGAGTTCTCGAGCACCAACCAATCTCTCCAGATTCCTAATGATTTACCTTTCATGCATATGCTTATCAATCAACTCGACCATAAGCTCCGATCTCCTCTTATCAATAGCCATCCACTTTCTCCTAGACATCTCTTTGTTGTATCCCATACGAAAATTGAGTATTCTATGATGAAGATCATCGCGAAGAGTCTTGAGCGTCCCGTCCGAGAACTTGTTGTTAGCCTCAATTTTATTGAGTCAATAAAGGAAGCTCGTTCCCGTGTTCAAGACCTCACTTCGGGGGAGATTGTTAGCCTCAATTTATTGAGTAGAACAAGGAAGCTCGGTCACTCTACGATGGAGCTTCGGTCTTTAATTAGTTAATGTTGTAATTAAATATTATCGGGAATCGGGCTCGATAGATAATCTAATATTGTATATGTTTTGGGCTTAATCCCAAGCAAAACCCGAGCCCGGGTCCTAGTTATATATCCCGCGCGTCACATTAAATGTGTAGGGGTATATATATATTTAGATATTTTCTAAAATATCTAAATATATATATAGATATTTTCATATGAAAATATCTAGTTTTCATTTTTCTAAAAATCTAAAATTCTTTTCATCTCATTTCTCTCTCATCTCTCTCTCTCAATTTCGAGTTTCTCTCTCTATCTCTTTTCTTGAATCGTGGTTCGGGTTATGAAGTGGAAGCATTAAATCGGTTCCTACAAAAGGTTTATCATAGGAGGTCGACAAGTCAGTGTAACAAGTCGATAAACACACGCATATAGGCTATTTGGGTGATTTCCTAAGTGTTGCCTTCTTAAACTATCTATTTATGCTAATCAATTAGGTCTTGAAATGATGTACATGCCAAATTCTAAAGTCTACAATACTACCGGCACACTCAATATTTTGGTAGATTTTTGAGTAATATGATAGAAACGGAATATTAGGCAGAAATATAACCAAATATAATAAAGGGTAATGTGCATTCGACAAAGATTAATTTTAGTTATTTAAGAAAAATTTGTCAAAATTTTTAAAATTGGTATAATTTTCAAAGAAAACTAGAAAATCGAAGGCAAAACAAACGTTAAGTATTAATTCTACTCCCATCCCCCCACTTGATTTGTACAATGTCCCTATTGTACATTAAGAAAATGAAATTAAAAGGAATAAGTAGAATTAACACAAGAAACCCCTGAGCATTTTTTTGAAATTTGGAATTTGGCAGAAATCTTTAGATTATTTCCGTCTTCTCGTAAGCTCATTATCCCCTATGATCACAAAAAAACCAAAGCATAAAATCGTTCTACAAGAATTATGAAGTGTA